>PVKB01004627.1:36877-132365 GCA_004027205.1 Ctenodactylus gundi
AAAAAAAAAAAAAAAAAAAAAAAAAAAAAAAAAAAAAAAAAAAAAAAAAAAAAAAAAAAAAAAAAAAAAAAAAAAAAAAAAAAAAAAAAAAAAAAAAAAAAAAAAAAAAAAAAAAAAAAAAAAAAAAAAAAAAAAAAAAAAGTGAAATTTGAAGGCTTACTTTCCAGATTAAAATTTACTATGTAAGAATAAAGTCATAGAATGATGAAATTGAATTAAGAGTCTAGAAATCTCCTTCACATTTGTAGTCAGGTACTTCTTGACAAGGCGCCAAAATAATTAGGGAAAAATAATATTTTTAATAAATGTTGCTGGGACAAAGAGATATCCACGTTTAAAAAAAAAATGAAGCCAAACCTCAGTATCACAGCATGACTTTATGAAGGTAAGTCGTACTTCCTAAATTAAAATTCCTGTGACTCATAGGAGATCATCAAGAAAATGAAAATATAACCTACAAAATGAGAAAGGTGTTTGCAAATCATGGATGTAATAAGAGGCAACTTAATAATAAAAGAACAACTTTATTTGTTTATTTATTTATTTGGTACAAGGGATTCAACCCAAGGCCTTTATGCTGAGCTATATGCCCAGTCTTTTTTTTTCCAGTTTTTGCTGAATTATTAAGTTGCGGGGTCTTCCTAAATTACTGAATGGCCTAGGCCAGGCTCTAATTTGGGATTACCCTACTTTAGCCTCCCAAAGTATTGGGATTATAAGCCTGCATCACCACACTCAGGCAAATAATCCAATTTTTAAAAGGGCGAATGATCAGAGTAGACATTTCTCCAAATAAGATATAGTAATAAACATGAAAAGATGTTCATAATCACGAGCTATCTGGCAAATGCATACTAAATCCACAACTAAATGCTGCTTCATACTCACTAGGATGAATATTATTTTTAGAAAGGGGGTGGACTGGGGCATAGCTCACTGGTTAAAGTGCTTGCCTAGCAAGTACAAGGCCTTGGGGTTGATTCCTCAGCACCATATAAGCTGGGTGTGATGGCACACGCCTGTGATTCCAGCACTTAAGAGGCTGAAGAGGGAGGATTTCCTTGAATTTGAGACCAGGGCTGGGAATGTGCTAGAACCTGGATTGAATCTCCAGCTCTGTGAAGAAAAAAAAGACGGAACAGAAGAAACAGAAACAGATAAGTGTTGGCAGGGAGAAAACAGAACATTCGGACAACACTGGCAGGAATGGAAAAAGGGGTGAGGATTGTTGAAAACAGTTTGTTGGTTCCTCAGAGTTTAAACATAAAGAGTTTCAGGATAGTCCAGCAACTTCACTCTGGGGTATATGCCAAGAGAGATGTAACTCAGCTTCCCCCAAGGTCTGTATGTAACTATTCATAGCAGCATTAGTAACTCATAACAGCCCCAGTGTAGAAACAATGTAAACGTCCATCCATTGCAAAAATGGATGAATACAATGTGGCACATGTGTGCAGTGGAAGCGTTCAGTAGTGCCAAGCAGTGACCTACTCGTGCAAACACAAGACAAGAGGAAGGCGTGCTCTACCACAGGCCTGGATTCAGAAACGGGCTGCCTGAGTTCCAGACGCTTCTACACCCGGTGCCTTGTTTCTCACACCTTGCTCTCAGTATTTGGGAACATGCAGATCACTCTTTGTGATGAGCATGCTTCCCTCTCCATAACCTCCAGCCTGTGCTTTGCTCCCAGAATCGGCAGAGTGCAAAGGAAAGCCGTCAGTGCCATCCACAGCCTGCTGGGCTCTCATGACCTGGACCCGCGTTGTAGCAAACCGGAGGTGAAGGTCAAAACTGCTGCCCTGTACCTGCCTTTGGTTGGCATCATTTTGGATGCATTGCCACAGCTCTATGACTTTACAGGTAAGGGTCTCTTCTGTTCCCTTCCGTGGGCCGATGAGGACCCCTGCCCAAGTGCCCCACCCCAGAAGCATTCTGTCACTGATTCTAATGCTGGCGTGCTTATACAAGGGATGTTTCACCACAGTGGTCTCCAGGTCTTTTAATATTGGCCTCAAACAGTGTTTTGTTTTTTCTTTTCCTAAAGGCACATAGCAGCCAGGCAGAGTGGCACATGTCTCTGATCCCAGCACTCTGGGAGGCTGAGGCAGAACAATTACAAATTCAAGCCCAGCCTGGGCAACTTTAACAAGACCCTGTCACAAAATAAAAAATTTTAAAAAGGCTTGAGATGTACCTTAGTGGGAGGGCTCAAGGTTTAATCCCCAGTAATGGAAAAATAAATTTAAAAGGCACATAATCATAACTATATGTATGTTGCTGATCAGAGTTTATTTACTTGTACATTGGCTCACTTATTCAATAGCTTGCTACTGTATGATGGACTTTATAAAATGAAATATAATAATACTGTTTCTCCTTTTGGAGAGCTTTGCTCTAATACCTTGGAATCAAAATGTTCCTTTTCCTTTATGAATGTTTAAGTGAGGATACAGCCTCAAATGAAACAAAGTCATGTTTTGTTCTATGCCAAACAATAACAAAAATTGAGTATTAGGAAGCTCTACCATAGCAGAGAAATTGCACCTTTGGCACCAAGAAACTAAATTCGAAGGTCGATATCTGTAGCTTAGCATTAAGTGAAAAGGGGTCTGTGCACTTCTTGAATCTACTTCCATGTTGCATTGTGGATCAGAGAGTATAAACGGGGGAACCTCACACACATCCCCTCTCAAAATTCATCTGTTTCCCCTTTCTCCAGCACACACACACACACACACACACACACACACACACACACACACACTTTCATTCACTGTGCTGATCACTTTGGAGTAGTTCCAGCTTTTCCCTCAACCTAAAGGAAATTTTTAGAAATTACCGTGGCCCTCTCTTGATGATGCCGGATCCTGGAGTCCGGAACAGCCTGCCTGGCCTCACTGGCCTTCTAGGCAGCATCCTTGGATGCCTCAAGCCATCACATTTTCCCGCTTTCTCCAAAAGCAGTGTTGTGTAGGACTAGGTGGTTTCTAGAGTCATTACAATGACAATTATATAGTTCATAGAAATGAGACCAATCACTTAGGGCCTTCAATGTCTGTATATCCTAAGGGGAAGGACAAGCATTCTTATGAAATTCATTTTCTCTATTCTTAAAAAAAATATTCTCCAGCAACTTGCTAAAGAGAAAGCTATGAATTGGAAAGCTGAGAGGCAGGCCAGGGTTGGTGGAGTTCTTTTAGGCCAGAGAACAAGACAATTGCATGAACAGGCTTGGCACACGGGAAACAAACTGCCCAAGGATGTGAGTTGCCTCCTGCTGGAGCACTTGACGGAGGGCAATTGAAGGTGCAGATTTTGTCTTCACGTATTAGGAGGTAACACACAGTGTGGCAAGTGGCTTACAACTGTGTTGATGTTCCCTGCTGGAAAGTTTCCCGAATGTTTTGTGTGAAGAGCTATGATGTACTTATTTCCAAAGTAAGGAAACATATTAGCACACAAACTTCTTATTGGTTAGAATTTTCCAAATCAGTCTCTGGGAATCAGAACTTTCCAACGGTTGGTCATAGAGCCTTTAAAACCTCTAAGACCTCTTTTCTGTATGTTGAACTGTATGGCCTAAAGGAGAACAGTAAAACATAACCCACTGTTAGAGATAACGTGGTGCCTCTCTTAAGTACAGGATCTTCAGACTCATAAACTCAGAAGAGTAAGTCCTCAGAATAAGATACATATGAACTCAGCTTTCAGCCCCATGCATTCCTTCATGTGACCATTGACACGGTCAGTTTGTTCGTGCCTTTCCTCCCTCAGCAAGCTGTGAAACTGGCACTGATGCATGGCTCTCAGGGCAAAGCTAAAGATGGAACTAGAGAGCTTCTCCAAGAACCGTGTGCACAGAGGCATTTATAACCTTTTCTCTTTTGCTTATAGCCATGGTCTTGTGAATATTAAGGAGAAATGATGTATCTTCTTATTAGTGTCAGTACTGTGACTGAACCTAGCGTAACTTTCATATGTGATTTTAGACTCTTTTTTGTTTAAAACCCAGTCGCTTTGAAATGCAACAATGAATAACGGCTTCTCACAATTGAATCTTTGGCAAATGAAATGATATCTACATTCAAATTTTTCTAAAGAATTAAAGGTCCAAGTTGATATACTGTTGACAGGCCTGATAAAACATGTTTTGTTTTGTTTTGTTTTGTTTTGTTTTAGTGAATAATTTAAAACCAAGTATTGTAATACACTTAAAAAAAAACAACTGAACAATTTGTATGTATGTGGTTGGTAGTATTCTTATAAAACAGCCTTTTAAATGGTTGAAAATTATTTGCTTACATCTAGTCATATGTGTAAGTATAGATATGTCTAGATTATATAGACAAAATAAATGAGCTTTTACTTAAGCTTAAATTTGAAATTGAGATTTAAGAAACTAATGATGTAGCTCAGTGGTTAAAGCACTTACCTAGCGTGTGCAAGGTCCTGGATTTGATTCCTCAGCACCACGTAAAGATTAGCTGAGCATGGTTTTACACGCTTGTAATTCCAACCCACAGGAGGCTTAGGAAGAATGATTGTTGTGAGTTTGAGGCCAGCTTGGTCTACATAGTAAATTCAGGAACAGCTTGGATTAAATAGTAAGACTCTTTCTCAAATAAATAGTAAAATATGTACATATTGAAATTTAGTAGATGGTTGCTAAACTTGTGATAATAGCTCATTATTCTGTAAGGTACTTTTTAAATTTTGTGACTCTTGGTTTTGTAATTGTAGGTTTCTTTCTTTGGTGGGACAAGGCCTCGCTCTACAGTCCAGGCGGGTCCTGAACTCACTGTGTAGCCCAGGCTGGCCTCTTACACATGGCAATCCTCCTGCCTTGGCCTCCTGAGTACCAGGATTACAGGCGTATGCCACCACTCTGGCTTATATAGTGCTGAGGAATCAAACCCAGCACCTTGAGCTTGCTAGGCAAGCAGTTTAACTGGTGGGCTATTCCTCCAGCCCCATAATTGTATGTTTCTATTTAATCATGTAAAATAAATGAGTAAAAGTATCATAAAAGTATTCTAAATACTATAGAAGTATCATAAAAGTAATATAAAATATTATATCACAGGAAAGTTTTATATAAAAGTTTTGACAGCTTTCATCTTCACAATTTATAAAATTAGCTCCTAGCCGAATCTCGTGCTTGTCAACATGGTGTCCTTGCAGCTTGCTTGTGTCCTTCTGTAGATGGCAGCAGGGAAGTAATGCCAAACGTCAGGTTCACAGTCACAGTGCTGACTTCCGTATCTCCGCGGTCTCAGTTTTTCATTGGGTGCTGGAGAGAGGACAATGGAAGTGTTGTCTTTGACTTGATGTCACCCATGATGTTTTCCTTGCAGCTGCAGATGCCCGTAGTGGGAAAAGCCGTACAAATGGCTCAGATGAAGAACCAGAAGGGGTCAGTGCAATTAACCAAAACGTGGCCCTGGCCATAGCAGGGAATCATTTCAATTTGAAGACCAGTGGAATAATGTTATCTTCCTTGGTACGTTGGTGCCCATGCCTCTGGGTTGATTTTTGTTTCTGTCTAATCCCCCTCTTCTGGCAGTAGAACCCAGCCTACAGCAAACAGGAGTGTTTTCCTCCTCCATCTGTGCTGGAAGGGATCATCATGAGGCTGTTTGTTAGCTGAGGAACACTTTGGTCAGACAGGGAGAAATCTACAGCTCTCATCCAGTAGCACTAATGGTGCCAAGCTTAAGGTTCAGATCCTTACAAAAAGGAGATCAAACCAAGGCTTCCCTGGGTTGTTGCCTCGGGCTGTGCTTATTCCGTGAATTTATTAGTCAGGCTGTATCTGCCTTCAAGAAAAGGTGGAAGGTGCCAGAAGCTTAGAGCAAGTGCTTCTAATGCACACGACCTCGGCCTCCCTGTGTCCTGAGGGAACCAGAAGAAACTATTTGGCTCTGTCCTTTTACACTGACTCTGGACTTAAGGAGAAGTACCTCAAGCAGTACGTCCTCTGACTTGCTTGAGATGGCATTCATCTGTCTGAGTTCTGACTATCCCTTGTCAAAGCAGCACTGTCCTCCAGCTTAATTTAATTCTGTGTTCATTATAAGACATATATCTCTGCAGAGAACTCAATGTGGCTCTCTTCTAAGAAGTCCAGGTCTGGACCCAGTTCTTCTCACTGAATGACTGGATGACCATCTTCACTTTCCTCTAGCACTTAGCAGGCTCTCATCTCTGAGAGAATTCATGAGCCAGGGAGCTAAGGAGAAACAACTTTGAGATTCCGTGTCACTGTCCTACATAAGTCAGCACTGTAACTGGTGTGACAGCTTGATAAACAATGTGCTTCATGACCTCGTCCACCTTTCTAATATCCATCTAACCAAGGTGACCTGCTTGAGGCACTGTGCGCCTTTTATATCATTCACCTCTAAGGAAGAAATTCAGAAAGGCAAAGTTAACCTGTTAGAACATGTTCCCTGTGAAGCTGTATTGAAATGTTTCTAAAGATTTCATTTCTTGTCAACATACTGGGGATAACTCAAGTTGAAGTTACTTCAGCCTCTCTGTTATGTCCATCCAAAACTAACATTTCCTTCACATAACTCACAAATACTTCACTGCAGTTTCGCCACTACATTCCACTAGATATTAGTTACGCCCCAAGAGTCAGGGTGCAGCCACGTACTGTTGTTTGTGTGAATGTGATGAGTAAAGAAAGTGTGTTCAACACCCTGAAATGAGCACTTACAGCCAAAATATCATAACACATGACCTGAGAGCCCCACTCCACCTCAGGCAAACATAAATTGTGGTTAAAGCCCCCTGAGGAGCACTCCAGTAACGTATGGGTTTGATTAACTTGCCAAGCAGTTCGTGACCCCTATGTTATACTGCAGACTGCATAACAAATAACATGAGCTGAGAGCACTTAGGTTATTCATGGCAACCAGCCAGGCTAGTTCTCGTCTGTACATCCAGCCCTTTACCAACCAGCTTGAAATGGAAACACTTGAAGGTCTTAGCAGCAAGAAAGTCTCTTTGTGTCACTGAGACCAGAGAGTATCATGAAGGTCTGAGACAAGCCAGCAGACTGCGCTGCTCTTGACAGAGGATGCTCAGTGATGTGACTAAACGCCTGGCTGAGACACTGCCCCAGGTGTGCCTCATTGCCAGGTAGCCCAGCTCAGGGACTGACACTTCCTTGTCTAGGACATGCAGGGCTCTGGAGACAGATAGCTGGCCAAGGAAGTAGGCACCATGTTACAAGACATTAGCATCCTGTCAGCTTTCCCTGTTTCTGCTACTTGACTTCTCCCCCTATCCCCGCATTCCCAATCTCGTTCCAGCCCTATAAGCAGCACAACACACTGAATGCTGACACCACCCGCAACCTCATGATTTGCTTCCTGTGGATCATGAAAAACGCTGATCAGAGCCTCATTAGGAAGTGGATTGCTGACCTGCCATCAATGCAGCTGAACAGGATTTTGGACCTGCTTTTTATTTGTGTCTCCTGTTTTGAGTATAAGGTAAGTGTGGGTGTCTCAACTTAATGCAAGCTCTTATCTCCAAAGATTAATCATGTCTTATTACCCTTCCCTTTTATTTGGGCAATGACAGCCTCAATCATTGTTTATATTTATGTATTCAAATCCATAACCTACATTTGCCTTCCTCACAGGAAGGTCTGCCTTCTGCAGCGGGCCTCATTCCTGCTTCAGGGTCCTTGCCACAGCATCCCTTACCACAGTGTCTGTGTAGTATGTGTCAAAAATGACTGGCATGACCGTGGAATGTTCTGACAATTCCGTCCATCAACAGAGATCTCACCAAATTTACCCGTCTCTGTATTGTTGTTCAGGGAAAACCAAGTTCTGACAAGGTCAGCACCCAAGTCCTGCAGAAGTCCAGGGATGTCAAGGCCAGGCTGGAAGAGGCTCTGCTCCGCGGGGAAGGGGCCAGGGGCGAGATGATGCGCCGCTGCCGGGCTCCAGGTGTGTCGGGTGAACCCTCACCTGCTTGCTTTCTGTTGAAGATTTCTGCACCCTTTGTGGAAAGCAGTGTCCTGAAGTCACTCTTTCAAGGCTTGATGGTGCTTACCGAGGCAGCAGAGCCTAGATTCTGTGCAGGATGTATATAAAGTTAGCCTGTATTCAGAGGGAAAGTTGGGCTCTGAGGCCAAAGAACCTTGAAAATATCCCCAAATAGCATTTGTTTTGTTTTGTCTTGTTGCTTATTTTGTACTAGAAATTGAATCTAGAGCCTCACACAAACTAGGCAGACATTCTACCACAGAGCCTCCAAATGGTGTGATGTGTTGAAAATTTGGTGGTGGGTGGAGATCACATCCAAAAACGTGAGCCATGAATAAAGTGGGAAGCATCTCCGTCAAGACTGAGGCCTCTGTAGAAGTCCAACATTAGTCTGTCTGGAGGATGGTCAAGAAACTGGAGAGGTCCAGGCCTAGGATAATCTCCCCAGACCACTCAGTGTTATTCAAATAGAGCCAATTCCCTGAAATGGTGCAGAGTATTTCAGTCCTCCAAGGAACCCACCATACTGAGAATGACCTCAAACGGTTAAGCTTGTCACTCTAGAGTTGAGTGAAATGGCCAGGTACCCTTGACTCACTCACGGTGCTCACAGTGAAACAGTGACAAATTGTATTTAATGGGACATAATGGCAGGGAAAGTGAAGGGAACTTAGATTTTTTCTCTCAAATTAATGTTTGGTCACTTAATTTGACATCGATGGTCTCCTTCCTAATGATTCAGTGAGAGCCTGCCTGCAGTCTTATTGGAACCTCTTGTCTGTGAGAATGTACTCCCCAGCACCCACAAACACATGGAAGGCAAGGTGTCTCTGAAGGCTCCAGCCTGTCCATTAAAGACCAACCCAGACTTCAGCAGTGTTGGCTTTGTCTCCTCCCAGCATCCTGCACAGACTTTAATTACCCAGAGAAATGGTGCTGAGTCCTTGGCTGAGCTTGTTACGGAAATTCGGTTATCTTAGAGAGTTTCGTGCTAATCAAATTCCTGTCGTGCATTTCTTAACTCCTAGGGAATGACCGATTTCCAGGCCTAAGTGAAAACTTGAGATGGAGGAAAGAGCAGACACATTGGCGGCAAGCTAACGAGAAGCTAGATAAGTGAGTCACTCGGCCACTTTGTTCTACTTTTATTTAAAGTCCAAAACTATTTTTCCCAGGCTACTTATATTACTGAGACAAGTACCTTCTTCCAAGGGTTAAAAGAAGAAGAAGAAAAGAAAAGAAACATCTCTATCTGTGTAAATATGGTCCATCCAGAGACCAAAGGTATAGAGTTAATGACTTTTACCTCTTAAAAGTGTATCACATTGATAACCATTTAAAGAAAACTTCTGTTGAGCAACGTCAGGTAGCTGGATGAAAGCGGCTGATGGGAAAGAGGGAAATAAGCTGGACAAAATACCCAAGACTACATCGTTTCAAATTCATATTTCTGTTCTGGAAATGGTTACATTCAGGGATATTTATGTCAGTGTGATGTGAGATTCTTTTTAAGAACAGTACACATTATAAATGCTCAAAATGACAAAATAGTAGATGGGGAGAAATATCTGGAATAACTGTCATGTGAACAAAAAACAGGATAGACATTTGGCTTTACAGTGTAATTTGCAGTCGTGGATTACATTCTATAAATACATTTTTTAAAGATTGGAGGGAAATTTATCAAGAGTATTAATAATAGTTTTCTTTAGAGATGGTTTGGGAATGTGGGTAATTTTTTAGGCTTTGTTGTATTTCCAGCAATGGGTTTGTATTGTAATATATATTACAGCCAGAAAAACGTGTGCACGCTCTCTCTCTCTCTCTCTCTCTCTCTCTCTCTCTCTCTCTTCCTCCCTCCCTCCCTCTCTCTTGCTAAATTCCCCAGGCTGGGCTTGAACTTGAAATCCTCCTGCCTTAGCCTCCCAGGGTGCTGGGCAAGCTCTGCTGGTGCTTCTTTTAGAGCAATAATTTTCAACCTAGGCTACACATTGGAGTCATCTGGGAGTTTTAAAGGTGTTCGTTACAAAGTACGGAAACTACCTTAGTTTCTAGCCATGGGATCTAGGAACCAGTATTTAGTAAAGATTTCCAAGTGATTGTGTTGTGCGGCTAAATATGAGAACTACTGTTGTCATGAGAATATCTGTCATGTTTTTAAAAACCAAGAATAGGGGCTGGAAGAATAGGTCAGTGGTTAAAAGCACTTGCCTAACAAGCACAGAGCCCTGAGTTCAATTCCTCAATACCACATAAAGCCGGGTATGGTGGCCCACACCTGTAACCCCAGCACTCAGAAGGCTAAGGCAAGCAGATTGCCCTGAATCCAAAGCTAGTCTGGGCTCCATCGTGAATTCGAAACCAGCCTGGGCTACAGAGACTCTGTCTCCAAAAAAGGAAAGAAAAGAAAAAAAAAATACAAGATTGGCCAGGTATTGTGGTGCATACCATTAATCCCAATATTCTGGGAGGCCAGGGCAGGGGCATTGCAACTTCAAGCCTACCCTAGGCAACTTTGTAACTGAGTGAGACCATGTCTCAATAAAATAAAATAAAATAAAATAAAATAATTTTAAATAAAAAATTTTAAAAAAGAAGGAAGGAAGGACTAGATATGGGGACATAGTTCATTTCAATCCTCAGTACTACCAAAATATTCATACTCACGGTTTAGTGGTTATGTAACAGAATGAATCGATGTAATGCCACTGTGCTATACATTTAAAAATGGCTAAGATAGTAAATTGTATGCTATGTGTAATACAAATGCAGTAGTCCTTATTATCTACAGGGAACACATTCCAGGAACCCCAGTGGATGTCTGAATCTACAGACGGTACTGTATCTTGTGGCGGAGCACTGTGATACTGTGACAGTCACTCTGATAACCAGGATGACTACTGATTAACCAATGGGTGGGAAACATTTAAAGCCTGGATACACGAAACTATAATTGAGGCAGGATGGAAGGGGCAACATGCTACTCAGAACATCATGTGGCTTAAAACTAATAAATTGTTTATTTCTGGAATTTTACATTTAATATTTTCAGACTGCAGTTGCCCATAGATAACCGAACCATGGAAAGCAAAACTGTGGATAAAGGGGTGCAACTTTATTCCTGTCCAACTTTACTTGGATTTTATTAAAACGGTAATCCCAGCACTCGGGAAGCTGAGGCAGAGGATTGCCATGTATTTGAGGCCAGCCTGGGCTACGCAGTGAGGAAAGAACCAGCCTATACTACAGAGCAAGTTCCTGTCTCAAAAAAGGAAAAGCACAAAAGATCTTGCGCTTGACCAAGCAAGTCTAAGGAGTCTTTGGGAAGTTAAGAGATCAAATCTCCTGAGCTGATTCTGAATCTTCACCTTCTTTTAATACGGCAGCTTTGGTCCCGTTCAAGTCACACCCAGGCTCACCAGCACGGGGCTTCCTCTCTGATCGAGGGAAAGTGGGCCGAGAGGAACAAAATGGGGGTGGGCACAGCTCTCAGGCTGTAGGCAGCGGCATAACTGATAGTGACAAGCAGTGCTTGCTTCTCTACCCATTTTGTTATTTTTATAATTGTCATCACTGTTAATAATATAGGATGACCTGGAGACTTTACCTAGAATTTCCTTTTTTTGAGACAGGGACTTGTTCTGTGGTCCAGGCTGGTCCTGAATTCACTGTGTAGCCCAGACAGGCCTCAAACTCACGGCAATCCTCCTGCCTCAGCTTCTCAAGTGCTGGGATTAAACATGAGCTACCCTGCCTAGCTAATTCTTAGGTGGTGCGTGGGATCAAAATTGCATGCACCAGGCAAGGGCTTTAACTACTGAGTTCTGCCCTCAGCCCCACTTTGACAATTTTTCTAACCAGACATGAATCTCAGAAAGCACTTACACTCCTTTAGTACTTGAGCCAGCTGCTTAATTTTCATTTCAAGGTTGACTGTTCCAAGGCTTTTTTATGCCTTGGCGCATAGATTGCCATCATTAGAACCTGGCCAAGTTTCTTTTGTGTTGTAATTTGACCTCTTTTTGTTCCTTAGAACAAAGGCCGAGTTAGATCAAGAAGCCTTGATCAGTGGCAATCTGGCTACGGAAGCAAATTTAATCATCCTGGATATGCAGGAGAACATTATCCAGGTGAGGACAACAAACACCTGATATGATCTGTTGGACATGACTGTGTTTACTCACATTTATAAAGGAATTCTTTGTTCAGAATTGTGAAAGAAGCAAACAGGATCCCAAAATGCCTACTTAACAAATGAAGTTGGGAAGTTTACTGTTTGCATAGCGTCTATAATACCTTATAAATTCCAGAGATTCCATCCTTCCGAGGCCTTGAATTTGTTGCTTACTTGGAAATAGTTAGGTGTTTGATGAGCTGATGTTCATGGTTAAAAGGGCCCAAATGTATGCCAAGTTTGTAGTGTGAATAGTGAGCTTCTAGTTTAGTATCTAGAAAAGGCCTGGTAGTGACATTGCTTCTGATGGGCCAGCTGAAGTTGATTAATGGTCACTATCTGGTAGAGGAGTTGTTATTATGACTAGACTAGCTAAAAACAAGACCAAGTGTGATAAGTGGTGACTGTTTTGTACTCAAACAGCTGTAGGAAAGTTGTTTGACCTATGAATTTGCCATCCCCACTGTAGAAAAATAGTCTAGTTGGCTCTCCTTGATTTCTGTAAACTTTAGGTCAAAAGTATTTTTTTAAAAAATTGCATGTCCTTGAGTCCATTATTGCTTAGTAAAATAAACTGGTCACAGAAGCTTAAATATGTTGTGATGTCTCTCATATGAGAAACCCAAACTGTAATTAAGTAAAAGAGCAAAGTAAAAGTGAGTGATGGCAGGAAACAGGGAGATGGATTTCGTAGAGAGGGAGAGGGAGGTAAGGAGAGGCGAGGGAGTGGGAGGGGAGGAAGGAGAATGGGGGTGATGAAGATGCAACAAGTATGCGCACCAGCTCCTCAAGTCAAGTGTAAGTTTTATGTATTGCAAATACATACTAATAAAATAATTTTGGGGGAAATTGCTCTTGTATTGAACTTATACACTGTTCTCTATCAAAATTCTCTAAGTAATATAGTATAACATCTATTATAGCTACATAGCTTTTGTGCTATATAAAGTATTATAATTTAGAAATGATTTAAAGCAACTGAATGAGTGTAGGTTATAAGAAAATATTTCACCATTTTATATGAAGGATTTAAAATCTCCAGATTTTGATGGCAGGGAGGGCTCTTAGAGTTATTCCCCGGGGAATACAAGAGTCCATGGCATTTAGTCATTGGATGACTAAATTCCTGACGTTCACAAATTAGGGGAAGAAAAGTTTATTTTAACTTACAGTTTCAGAAGGTCACAGTACCTTCATGGGTAGCCAGAAACAGTAGAAGTACATGGCAGAGGCAGAAGTCGAGGCCAGTCCTCACAGCTTTGCAAACAAGAAGCCAAGTTAAGTCAAGTACCAGAAGGAAAGCAGGAAGCAGGTCCCATCCCAGTGATCTGCGCCTTCTGGGTCCACCAGCATTGTTCCAGATTTTCCAGGTACAAGCCCCCACCAGACACCTATAGTCTAGTCCATACACCTGTCTTTCACCACACATCTATAATCCACCCCTCTAGAACAAGCCCTGATCACCTAAAAGAACATGATTCCAAAGATAATTCATAACATCCAAATACATGAGACTTCTGGGGGACATTCAAATCCAAACCGTAGTGTGTCACTGTGAACTTTGCACCAGACTATATTTCATCTTCTAAATAACAATTCTAAAAATTTCTAAGAAATCTATGTGATAAAGACTTACTGGTTTTCCTAAAACATAAATAAATCTTCACATATCTCCATCAAGAAGACATTTTTTTAGAGTGGATCCAATATTCCTTTTTAGGGCTAGGAGAGATATTGTTGAAACATATTGGAATCTTAGTTATCCAACTTGTCTGAAAGCAAAGTAATTACTAACAAAAAATAAAGACAAAATATGGAGTATCTTTGCTGACTTTGATACCTTGGTAACCTAAATGCTTGGCATCACGTCATGATATCTTTACATAGTATGACTTCGTGCTAGTAACATCCTCAAAATATATCTGCAGTTGTCCAAGAAAGCTGAAATGTATTTGCTATTATCCTTGGTGGTATTAATCCTGCTGTAGCCAATAAATAAGCTTCTATTAGAAACCCTGTTGCCACCAAGCAGCCCTATTTTACTGGGACGCCCACAGTTGTGGTTTTGACACTCACAAAGAAAGCTGTGCCTTGTAAACAAAAAAGGAGCTTTCCAAAACCTGTGGCCCAGCATGGAGAGAACTGTGCCTATGGCTTCATTTAGAGCCCACGGTTGGCAGAAGTCCCCAGATCACTTGAGAGTTTTGAAATAACATCATTGGGAAAGAGATCTTGAGTTCTCATTATTAATGGATGATAGATATGGTGGCTCACCCCACCCTTAAGACTTTCACCTGAGAGTGATGGAACATCAGATCGCTGAACAAACCATCACAAGCCATGCCTGTCTCCAGTCCCATTTCAGCAGCGCTGTGCAATGCAGGCATTCACTGACACTGTTCTTCCATCCCCTAGGCAAGCTCAGCTCTGGATTGTAAAGACAGCCTGCTGGGAGGTGTTCTGAGAGTCCTGGTGAATTCTCTGAGCTGCGATCAGAGTACCACTTACCTGACTCACTGCTTCGCAACCCTCCGAGCCCTCATTGCCAAGGTAAACACGAAGCATGTTTTCTTACTCTTAATTAAGAGGGCAGCTCTACTGTAGCTTCATTTCTCTCCTCAAGTGGATGGAAACCCCTAGAGTATACTAAACTCATGGCACACATCTTAGTTCTTCATAGGAAGAGAGTAGATGTGCTGATTCCATGGGAAGTTGGAGGGAGGACACACAGTGGCTTGCCTTCGGGAGTGTGTGCCTCACTACAGAAGGTTAAAATGGCACCTTACTGACAGGCTATGATGTGAGAGCAAATATCCATTAAGAGACTGCAGTTTCGCCCTTTCTGTTCAGTACCTTATGAGGGTGTGATTAAATTCTACACATGACTCCCATTCATAAGTCTTACAAAATGCCATGTTACGGCCCCAGCTTTGGATCCCCAGCACCACATAAAAATTAGCTATACGGTGGCACACACTTGTAATCCCAGCACTCAGCAGGCTGAGGCAGGAGGATTGTCATGAGTCTGAGGCCAGCCTGGCTACACGTGAGTTCAGGACCAGCCTAGACTACAGAATAAGACCCTACCTCAAAAAAAAAAAAAAAAAGAAAGAAATAAAGAAAAGAAAAGAAAAAGAAAGAGAAAAAGAAAAGAAAAGTGGGTACTTGCGATAACTCACCATAGTCCCTAAGATGCCACATCCTACAATGCCAGAAATTACAGAAATTAACTTCTGCTAGACTGAGAGGCACATTAACTTCTCCTTTATGGGAAGTCTCAGTGGAGTACCTTTGTGGAGGGGTCTTTTAACTTTAAAAAAAAATAGGTTTCTTCTACTTACCTCTGTTGGAACTATTTTCTTTTTTTTCAGTCACCAGTGATTTCCAGGGAAACCAGGAAACACTGTTAATTCCTTCAAAGCAGTGACTTCACCGGTGCGTTCAGCCTGGCTAACAATGAAGTTAATCACATAGCCCTGACCTTAGTTGTGTGGCTCATAATTAAATCCTTAGTCAACTTCATTGCTTACGTTCATCCTGTGACTCACATGGCTCATTATCTTTATGGAGCAATGCGTTAAGTCTTCGGGGTTTTTCACTTGTCCAAGCAGACATTTGCATATTTCAACAGGCACGCAGAGCCGAAAGCCTGTGAGTGTGCCAAGCGATGCCTAATGGCCCCTTGTGTCTCTCCTAGTTCGGAGACTTGCTTTTCGAGGAGGAGGTGGAACAGTGTGCAGACCTGTGCCAGCGGGTGCTGCATCACTGCAGCAGCAGCATGGATGTCACCCGGAGCCAAGCCTGTGCCACCCTCTACCTCCTCATGCGGTTCAGCTTCGGGGCCACCAGTGTAAGTGCTCAGACCAGCTGGGTGACCCAGCATCAGTAGAGAAAGTCTATGGCAAGTACAGTCAAAGACTTGAGGAAACTCTGCACTACTGCCATTACTTCCGGAGCAAGAGACCGTGGAGTGCGTAGATGGGCATCAGCTTTCATCTGATAGTCAGGACTAGCAAACGCGTTGGTTCCCATCAGCCTGTTTCCTTAAGAAATGGAAGAATACATGTTTATTAAAAAGTTATCACTTGTGGAACAAATAGAATAGATGGGTTAAAAATTCAGAAGTGTGTCCGGTTTCTGAATTCTGAATTGGTACCTGATCTGACTGATAAAAGAGAATTTTGAGGATTTGGAGTGGAGCTGAGTGATTAGAGCACTTGCTTAGGAAGTTCAAGGCCCAGGTTCAGTCCCCCAACACCCCATACTAACTGGGTGTGGTGGCACATGCCTATCTGTAATCCCAGCACTCATGGCTGAAGCAGGAGGATTGCCATGAGTTCTGTGCCAGCCTGGGCTACATAGTGAGTTCAGAACTAGCCTGGGGTACATAGCAAAACCTTGTCGAAAAAGGAGGAGGAGGAAGAGGAGGGGGAGGAGGAGGAGGAGGAAGAAGAAGAAGAAGAAGAAGAAGAAGAAGAAGAAGAAGAAGAAGAAGAAGAAAACAAAATTTTGAATGATCCCTGTGGCCTGAATTTTAATCAAAGCCAAAAAGCTATTTGGAGTTCATCTTTATTGTAGAACCACAGTGAATATTTGCTGTAGTTTATATGGATTTACCTACATTCTTTGGAATTTTTATTTGTGATCATGTTAGTGAGGATGTTCATGTGATGTTAAAAGATAAATTGACCCATGAAAGGAAGGCAGGGTCCTCCAAATATATCAAGGGCGATTATTTAAAACCTTTAGGCACCAGGAGTTTGCGTACTTGTTATCCCAGCACTCTGGAAAGCTGAAAGACAGCATCACAAGTTTAAGCTCAGGCTGGACAATTTAGTGACCCAATGATACTTTGTCTAAAAAATAAAATCTGGGGATATATATCTCAGTGCAGACGCCGTGGGTTTGCCAATACAGCTAAAAATAAAAATTAAATAAATAAAGGAGCCCATAGAACTTTCCCTACAGTGCTGTGAGATGGCCATATTTCTTATGACTCTGGAAGGAAAGGAGAAATGGGACGTTGCTGCTTACTTATAGTCTAAAATCTCAGAAATCTGGCCTTAGAGTTCCCATTCCTCTTTGCACTGTCAGTGAAGTTCCAAGAGAATCTTGGCCTGAAGGGACACATCCTGTGGCCTCACTTTATAAGAAGCTTCCAGTCAGGCAGCACAAAGGCAACCCAGGCTCAATGAAAATTTAAAGGGAGCCTGACAGATTTATGTGAGTGCGGCATCCATTCAGGCCATTTAAGCAAGAGTGTGACTCTTGTGCAAAGTGTAGCTCACGTTTCCTTGAGAGAATAGGAAATGATTAAGACTGGAATGAAAGAAACACCGGGGAGTTGTTTGTGCTCAGGCCCTGCTGCCATCAATTATTCACTGACTGAGTGTCTCGATTTGTTCCTTTTCTTTTCCTTTTTTTCTTTTTCCTCATATAGAACTTTGCAAGAGTAAAGATGCAAGTAACCATGTCTCTGGCATCTTTGGTGGGTAAAGCGCCAGACTTCAATGAGGAACACCTGAGAAGATCCTTGAGGACGATTTTGGCCTATTCGGAAGAGGACACGGCCATGCAGTCAACTCCTTTTCCCGTCCAGGTAGACCAGTGAACATTACTTTTCGCATGTATAAAGTTCATTATCAGTCAATTATAAACAAACATATACACACATATGTTTATACATGTATATGTATATATATATATGTGTATATATATATATATAAAATTTACGAGTACTTATTGCCTGTTGAATATGTGCATGCTACCAATGCCTTGAAACATACAAAAAAAATCCATTGGTGCCTCAATTTCAGGATACCTAGAGTCTGTTTGGAGAGCTCAATCTCAGAACAGTGAAGAAACAAGACACGACAACTGATACTTAGATGTGTTTAAGAGACTAAATGCTGAGCGAGACCTGGTCATACAGGCCTGTAATCCTAGCTCTCTGGGAGGTTGAGTCAGGAGGATGGCAAGGTTGAGCGCAGCCTGAGCCACTTAGTGGGACTCTGTCTCAAAATTCAAAAATTTTTTAAAAAGTTGGGTATGTAGCTTAGTGTGAAGGTCCTGGGCTTGACCCTGAGTGCCACAAATAAAGAAAGGAAAAAATAAATGCTGTATTAAGGTTAGAGAAAGGGGTAATTAATAAATAAGCTAGTGGCCCAGAAAGGCTGGAGGGAGGTCAGACTGAAAGGCTGGGAACGGGTTTAGGTAGGCATAGGGAGCACAAAGGGGAAAGTGTGAGTAAGGGTGAGAAAAAACTGTGTAAGGGATGATGAGAGGACCAGCTTGACTAATGAGTACCTAAAGGTAGAGAAGAGCCAAGTTGAAGAGAGCTTGTAATCAAGATTAGTGCTGAGGAATAATCTCTTCCATCTCTGTTGCAATGCCTGTGGATCACAAAGGTAAAGCCTGACTCTTACCTTTTAACTCCAACTCCAAGCCTCACGTATGGTAGAGCCCCACTTAGGTGAGAATGGACATCCCGTAGTAAGTGGAGTTTGCTTTCTTCCCTTCCTCAGGAAGCCCTCCCTGCCCAGCCTTTCCTGCCTTTTCAGTGACGCTGTGCACTCATTCTCAGAGCTCTTCTTCTCTCCATCATATCCTGCGTCTCTCATTTCTTTTGACCCTCTCCTGAAAGTTAATCTCACCGTCATGCCTTCTGTAGTTAAGAAAAGTATCCAGGAAGTTTGAGAAACATGGAACCCAAGATGAGAGCCTAAGCGGTCTCCTCCTTTGTGGGGAGGCGGGGGGGGTCATAAACTGGGCATGGAGGTGCATGTCTGTAATCCCAGCACTCCTACAGCTGAGGCAGGAGGGTTGCTGTGGGTTCAAGGCCAGCCTAGTATACATAGCTCAGGACCATCCTGGACAACAGAACAAGATCCTGTCTCAAAAAAAAAAAAAAAAAAAAAAAAAAAAAAAAGAATAGCCCTGATGTTCCAGAGTAGGGTTTTCAGGTTGTAAAAAAAACAGAAGCTAGTTCAAACTGATTTAAATACAGGATGTTGGAGTGAGAGATAGTATAAGGATTCAGGGATATTTCTTGGATCCCAAGATCAATTCACATCTGGACCTTAGAAACGTTTGGTTATACACAGATAAAAGCCACAGAAAGCCCAATGCAGAGTTCGTGTCATTTCTGATTTCTGCTTCTCCCCAAGCAAAGTTTTTCTGTGGTGCTCCCTGCACTCTCAATGCAATCCTAACTCCTTACCCTGGACCAAAGAGTCCAGAGTATTTGAGGGCTTACCCTGTTTTGCAGGTGGAAGAACTTCTCTACAACTTGAATAGCATCTTATATGACACGGTGAAAATGAGGGAATTTCAGGAAGATCCCGAGATGCTTATGGATCTCATGTACAGGTATATTTTCCTGATAAGATCAAAATCCACCTGCCTCAGCCTCCCAGTCCTCAGTGCTGAGATTATAGGCATGCCCACCACTCCCAGCTTATGTGGTGCTGGAGATTCAAACCCAGGGCTTTGTGCTTGATAGGCAAGTGCTCTAACCACTAAGCTATGACCCCAGCCCCTCTCTTTCTTTCTAATTAACATGTTTTCAAAAATAGCGTATGAAAAGTAAACATTCAGAATGTGTTGAGTTATATTTGAATTTTCAGAAACATCTAATTTAAAATGAAATGCCTGTTTTTTAAATATTATTTTCTGCTTAACTTAATATGAGAAAAAAGAATTATCAACTATTGTGTGACTCATTTCCTACATGGTTTTACCCACTAGTATTAAAACATACACAGAGCTTTACATTAGGAGTCCTATTTTAGTCTATAGTTCAACATTTTGCCTTCTGGTCCTTGTTCAGGCAGAACTGACAGAGGCATAATTATTCCAGTGCAACCTTAAAAAGGCAATACTTTTGTCCTCTTTTATTGTTTTGAGATAAGGGGAAGGAAAATAATAATGCTTCAAACCGTCCAAAAAAAAGGCGTCATTTTACCAGGTCTTTTTTTCCTAAGGCTCTTTCGTAAGATCCAGCACACCCTAGACATGGAATGAAAACAGTGGAGTGAAAGTGCTTGCCTTTTCTTACATTTTCTAAAGATGGAGGCAAAAACCAGGGTTACAGGGGGTGAGGGGTAGATCTTGGAAGGAACTGAATCATTCCTTGAATCATTTGTCCTTGAACCTATTTCTCAACCCGTCTTCAGAATTGCCAAGAGTTACCAAGCATCTCCCGATCTGCGGTTGACCTGGCTCCAGAACATGGCAGAGAAACACACCAAGAGGAAATGCTACACAGAGGCTGCCATGTGCCTGGTGCACGCGGCCGCCTTGGTGGCCGAGTACCTGAGCATGCTGGAGGACCACAGCTACCTGCCTGTGGGCAGCGTCAGCTTTCAGGTGGGGCCGAGATCAGCTTCCCCTTCACAGCACTGGTCTCAACCTGGGACAGTTTTGTGCACTGGGCAAAATCCAGAGACATTTGTGGTCGTTAAAACAGGTTGGGAGGTGATGGGTGCTACTCACATCTAAAAGGGAAAAGCAAGAATGTGGTGAAATCTTCCACGACACGAAGGAAAGTTTTCCCCCGCTGAGGATTATGTGCCTCCAATTGTCAGTAGCACCGAGGTTGAAAACCCCTTGATATTTGCCTCCTGTACTTGCTGTGCCATCCTTTTTTAAATTACTGTTTACAATAATGGTGTCTAGAGTCGATAGGTACTTTTTAGAAGATATTCTCAAACAAGTACATATGTGATTTCACATGACCTTCCTAATAAACCTGTGAAGCTGGCAGACCGGGAGGGTGTTATTACTCCCACTTCACGGATGCAGGAACTGAGAGAACAGTCTTTCTGAAGTCATTTAAAGTCTCTCAGAGGCTTCTTGTTGGCACCGAACACTGATGAGCAGGAAACTATGTCTGAATGTTGGAGAAATTATTTTCTCCATGGCCTGATCCTTTTACTCCACTCTCCAGCTCCCTCTATAAGTTCCCATTCTGTGACTCAAAATCAGGAAAGCCCCAAATTCAGGAAAAACAGAAAGCTAAATCAATGCTTTTGAAAAATAAGCTGAAAATTACCCAGAATCAGTCAGGGGAAATTCTGTGCCAGACCTGCAAGTTGGCTCAGATAGGAGTGCTCTGTGACCCGCTTCAACTATTCTTACCGCACAGTTTAGTACAGTCTTTAGAGGACAAAAAAAAAAAAAAAGTGTTAAGCATGACTATTTTAAAGAGACATGATCTGTTGAGATGGCCATTCCCAAAACTGTGAACAATATAGATACAGTAATAGAACTCTGTTTGAGCCAGACTTACAAAGTCATTTACAATTGTTTGTATTATTCTAGTTTGAATTTCCATGACTGATTTTATGAAAGGCTTCGTTCTCATTATGGTTCCCCAACATGATTTTGTGATGCTCTGTGAACCAGAAAGGACAATTCAAATTAGCTTTCCCAGGCTTAGGGAATAAGTCGCCAAAACTATGGCTGGCCAAGTCAGAAGCTTCGTGTTTGTTTGTCTGCAAAGCTGGTTATGCTTTCTCTGTTCTTCTCTATTTTCTAATGCTTCTATTTGTATGGCCCTTCATAAAAAATGACTCTGATTTCATTCTCAACAAAGACATTTTATTCTCAATTCAGAAATGTTTGTTGTGAAAACTAGTAATTAAGTTTACATCCAAAAGCATAAAAATGTATCCCATTTTGAATTATGTAGAAGTGAATGTGAACATTGTAAAAATTATTTTAGGTGCCTCTGCTTCTTTCACCAAGTTCATTTTGTCCATTTCATATTAGCAAGAATAAGTATGGTGCTACTGTGCCAATCCCCAGAAAACCTTTAGGTTTGTGACTGAATGTTGAATTGTCTCATCCTCTCCTTTGCACCTCCTCCCTTTTTGGCAACACTTAAGGTTGAACCCAAGGCCTTCACACCGAGCTGCGTGCTTAGCCCCTTTTGGGCAGGGTCCTACCGTGTCCCTATGTTGCCAGACTGGGCTCCACTTGCCTCGCACTCGCAGAGTGCCAGGATCGTAGGTGTGCACTCTCGTGCTTGGCTCCCTTTTCTTACGTCATCTATCGAACCACTTCTTGTAATTGTCTTATGCCTTTTTCACAGCATATTTACTATTTAACCACTTAAATGCTAATTTCATTTTCTTCTTTTTTTGTCTAATAAGATTTACTATCCTTATTTGACTTAGAATCTAATTATTTTGTTTGTAATGAGATATGCCAAGGCGAGATACAACTGTCACTACAGAATCAACAGAAATGTCACATTTTCCCTTTGTGAGGGCATACGAATCTACCTTTTTTATATTTTTACCCATTATACCTTATTTTAGAAGCTATTTATTAAATGCTTATTTTGTCCTCATGAACATTACATCTAACCGGAGTGACTTCACGTAACTAGTTGTTCCATACCTTATTCATTTGCAGTTGTGCAAAATACTGAGACACAAGAGACACAGGATGCTGTGAGCTCAGCCTGAGGTCAGGGAAAGGATGAGGTAGGTGAAAAGGAAGGTAGAAGAAACTGTGAAACATGAGGTCTTCGTGACAGAGCATGATAAGCTGAGTGTTCTTAGACACCAAGGAGATGCCACATTATGCTGGTGCTTATGGGTGAATTCTTATTTCTCTCGAAAGAGATGCACCAAATCAGTTCGTAAATGCATGCTTGAAAGTAACAGAGCAACCAACCCACACTGACCTCAGATAAAAATGGAATTTATGAGCCTACATGAGGGAGGTTAGCCTGGACTGGTTCTTACCACTGGACCTAGAGATCCAAACAGCCATCATACTCCAGTGTTGTCACTTCCTGTCCTGGTCATTAGTTGTAGAGCATTTATTCTTTATAGACTTTACACATGCATAGAGTAAGATTAGGTTTACATCTGCAGGTTCAATCAAGTACAGGAGAAAACAGAGATTCCTTATTTGTAGCAGTTATATGGAAAATACCAAGGAATCTCATTGATTCTGATTGGGTTAAGTGCTCAACCCTAAAGTAATCATAATGGCCAAAGAATGAAATGCTCTGATGACTGGCTGAGCCGGAGTCACAGGCCCTCACCTAAAGTTATGAGAGGAAGAATGTCAGGAATCTTTACATGATAGAAGGATGAAGGTATTCTACGCAGTGTTAACAACACATGCCCACTGTTCATTTCGTAAATGTTCTTTGCTTTGTTTTTCAGCATTGTTCTGCCCCAGTAAAATTGAATCTTTGGAAAAGACTTGTGAACTGGAGATAAATCTGTCAAGGAAAAATAACTTTGAGGTCACTGAATTCCAAGAAACCAAGATCACTGAAATTCTGTTCCCTAGAGTTTAATATTTATTTCATAAGCATAGATGTAGACACATTCTCAGATACTGCTTTTACTTTTACCTCCCTAAATCTGAAACTAGGAAAGTCTTTCCAGAAGTTTTTTCCTCTGACTACAGCTACTAAGCTACATAGCTGCCTTTGCTTGAGGAAGCATGCTTACAATTCTCATAGTACTTGGGATTTTTTTTTTTTAGTTAATTTTATTTTTTCAACTATATTTATTGGACCTTGTGCTAGCTTCAATTTAGAAACATCCTAACTGGCCGGGTTTGGGAGGAAAACTGGTCACAAAAGTCTTTGAGAAATTCTACCCGTATTCCTAAAAATACTTTGTGATACTGGATATGAAAGGAGAAGGCTATGACAACTGTCTCTTTCTTGATTGTTAAAATTGATTCTTTTGACCATATTAGCAAGACTAGAAGGCAGATAACTTACTTCAGCAGCCACGTCTGATAAATATTGGTAGTGGCTGACTGAAGCCAGTATGCCAAAGAAGTATGCTGGAAGAGCCATGCTGAAAGAGCCATATCCAAGTTCCAGAGGAAAAAGTGTTATAACTGGTGTGATATGCCTTCCGTGCACACAGGAGGAAGGAGTGGCATGTCTGCCACCTGTTTGCAGTCCCTAAGCTGGGAAGGTTTATCGTTTCTTCTATGCTCCATATGCATTTCTCCCACAACTGTCAGCTAAAAAAGGAAAAATTACCTTTGACCTGTGCAGAGCATTCGAGTCATTGGCAGAGTCACATCATGGTTGAGGTGGGTGAGGTGCACCAAGCTCAAAATGTACAGAGGTGCTGACTCTGGGTCCAGGCAAGTATAAGGTCAGACAGCAGAGCAAGCGCTTCCCTAAACTTTGTGCCCTGGACCTCATTTGGGTCACCCTTGACCCAGTCATCGCATTCCCTGCTGACAGCTCTAAAACATGTAGAAACAAAATTAGGGAAGGAGGTGGAACAGTAACTTGTATTGCCATAAAAACTTCTGGGAATATTCTCTCTTGCTGTTGTTACCTCTTATGGCTCTTGGTCTGAAAATCAAGATAACTGTAACAGGTGACCTCAAAAGTACCTCTCCAAAAGTCAGCTGTTTGCTCACCAGTGAACCAAGGAGTCTCGTTAACTATTCATTAGACTTTCTTTTGAAAACTAAGATTCTCACTGTGTGTCCCTTAGGGTTGTTTTATTGAAGTAGTGTTGTTTTAAGTCACCTATTTATTGTTAAATTGAGGAAAGTGACTTTTATATAAAATCTCTTGAAGGCTAGAACAGAAAGGAAATCACGGGGTTTGAAGACTAGTTATCTAATGTGTCCTTCTGAAATCAAGGGAGCCAGAGGCTCTTTCAAATGGAATTACAGGCCTGCTACCACCGCAGCCTTGGTGAAGATCTTGGAGTGTTGGTGCCCTCATTCCTACATTCTGAGTTTCTAAGGTCTCTTGTAAACCTGGTACCCTGCTCTCTGGGCTCATATTGTGATCTCTTGCAGAATATTTCTTCCAACGTGCTGGAGGAATCTGCAGTCTCTGATGACACCCTGTCACCAGATGAGGACGGAGTGTGCTCGGGCCGGTACTTCACTGAGAGTGGTCTTGTGGGCCTCCTAGAGCAGGCTGCTGAGCTCTTCGGCACGGTCAGTGTCCAGAGGGCATCCCGGGGCTGAACTGAGGCTGCTGGGAATTTTCAATCTTAACAGTCCTGTGAGCCCATTTCACACATGCTAGGGGTAAGCAGAGCAGGGGGTGGACCCAGGGAGGACTTTGATGTCTGCAAATTGCATCATATTTCCAAGGAAGATGAGAAGGCCTTTCATCACGGGAATATTCTGGTTTTCACTGCATGCTTATTGGCTGGGCAGCAGATACACAGTGTTATTTCCATTTAATGGGGTGGAAACTAAGCCACAGAGAGATGAAATGGCTTGCCCAGGGTTACACAATAAATGATGGGGTGTGTTCTTCTTCTTTTTCCCTCTCAAAGAGGAAAGAAAATGGGAGGATCCCCTGAGAAGACAAGGCAGGAAGCATAGTGTCTGCCCTGTGAAAACCAAATCATCTTCAGGATCACCGTACACGGGACCAGCTCAGGGGAATAGGAGGGCAGAAACCAGGGAGACTCTTTTCATTAACCGAGTGTGGGTTTGAATATTCCTAGAAAGGGAAGAAAGGAAGGAGGGAAGGAAGGAAGGAGGGAAGGAAGGAAGGAAACAGGGAGGGAGGGAGGAGGAAAGAAGGAAGGAAGGCAGCCAGCCTTCGCTGACGCCTGCAGGGCAAAGAGAAAGCCTCTCATCCATTTTCATTTTAATCATCTCTCTCTTCCTCCACATTATAAACCAAGTAAATATTTAGCACTTCACTATATTTAGGTGATGTAGTTTTGTTTTCATTGCTATATTATTTTCTAGTTTTTAATCTCCAGGTTTCCTCCTTATAACTTTTATGTGTTGTAATTATTGTGGGTTTTTGGTTACAGGGCCCGGGAGGATTGGTGGTGGGGGTGTGATTTGTTTTGAGACAAGATCTCACTGTGTAGCCCATGCTGACCTTGAATGCTTGGTGATCTTCTTGCCTCACCTTCTCAAGTACTGGGATTATGGGCATGTCCACTATGCTGAACTTAGTTATTATTTTTCTCTTTTTTTCTTTTTTTGAGACCAAGTCTCACTCTGTAGCTCAGGCTGGTCCTGAACTCACTTGTGTAGCCCAGTCTGGCCTCAGACTAAGAACAGTCCATCTGCCTCAGCTTCCTGAGTGCTGGGATTATGGGCGTGCGTCACCATGCCAGCTTTATGTGGTGCTGGAGGATTGAACTGAGTGCTTTGCACTTGGAAGGGAAGCACTTTAACCACTGTGCCATTCCTGTAGCCCCCTTAATTATTATTTTAAACATTATCTTCCTTTTATTTTTTTGTCCTTCTTTCAGGACTTAGAAAATTCTTAGTGTATTCTTTTTTCTTGAAATTCTAGAAAATAATTAGAATAATGTTAATTCTTTGAGACATACAGTGACTATCTGGCTTGAGGAGGACCTCTGAAGAGATTTAGATCCACCAAAGCCTTCCTCAGTGCTCTTAGTCCTTAATGCTGTTCTCCCCTGTGTTTTGTTTTGTATGAAAAATGTTCTTCCTGTTTAATTTAGTATCACCATATGGGACCATTGAACAATGTGCCTAGTTAGTTTGGAAGCTGTGACTATTGCAGAGATGCCCAGACAACACTCCTGCGCTGTAAAATAGCATGCTGCAGCAATAAACCCACTCTCCCAGCACAGTGCTTTTATGTTGTTGTTTTGTTTTTTGTTTTGTTTTTTGATATATGGTCTTGTTCTGTATCCCAGGCTAGTCCAGAACTATCTTGGCTAGGCTAGCCTTGGACTTATGGCAATTCTCCTGCTTCAGCTTCCTAAGTGCTGGGATTACAGGCATGCACCACCATGCCCGTCCTTTGCGGTACTGGGGAATCGAACTCTGGGTTTTGCACTTGCAAGGCTAGCACTTTGACTGCTGTGCCATTCCTCCAGCCCCAAGACAGTCTTTTCATAATAAACTCTAGTTGCTTTTCTTAAGTGTGCAGTGGTTTGAATTCTCTTTGATTCTCTTCTCCATCCAAGGGAGGCCTGTATGAGACAGTTAATGAGGTCTACAAGCTGGTCATTCCCATTCTGGAAGCCCATCGAGACTTCCGGAAGCTGACCTCCACTCACGACAAACTGCAGAAAGCCTTTGACAACATCATTCATAAGGTAACTGAAGACCCTGACTAGTGAATGGGGTGCTGTTCCCTGGCTGCAGGTGAGCCTGTCCCAGAGAAGCTCATCCCTCCTTCCTTTCTAGAGACAGATTTACTGTGAGCACATCATTACTGTAGCCCTCACCCATCTGAGAGAAAGGGGCTGGAAATTGACAGAGGTCAGAACTCAGAGTATAAAAAAAGGTAGCTTGAATTACTTCACAGCCAAGAAATGGGAGAAGCCTTTAACTTTTTTCTATCTTGTTGTTTGTTTTATTTTGTTTTTGTTTTTGAGACTCCCGCTGCAGTCCAGGCTGGCCTTGAACTCACTGTAGTCCTCCTGCCTTAGCCTGCTGAGTGCTAGGATTACAGACTTATGTCACCATGCTCAGTTTACATGCTGCTGGGGAATCAAACTCAGGCCCTTGCTCTTGCTAGGCAAGCGCTCTAACTGTTATGCTATTTCTGCAGTTGGTGAGAAGCCTTTAAGTTCACTTGAAGTTGGGCCTGGTGGCACAGGCAAGCCTATAATCCCAGCACTGGGAGGCTGAGGCAGGAGGATTGCAAATTTAAGCCCAGACTGAGCAATTTAGCAACTTGGTGGCACTGTGTCTCAAAACTAAATATCTAAAATGGTGGGCTGAGGCTGTTGCTCATGTGGAAGGTCCTGGACTCAATGCTCAATCCCCAGTTCCCCCACCACACACGTACTTATAAATCACTTAAATGGAATCCCAAGAATCTCTCATGGGATTTCTTTTGTTATTATTTTTCTTTTATTTTCTTCTTCTTTTTTCTTTTTTTCTTTTATTTATTAATTTATTTATTTGAGACAGGGTCTCATTCTGTAGCCCAGGCTGGTCCTGAACTCACTGTGGAGCCAAGCCTGGCCTTGGACTCATGGCAATTCTCCTGTCTCAGTCTCCTAAGTGATGGGATTACAGGCGTGTACCACCACGCACAGCTTAGGTAGTGCTGGGGAATCAAACTCGAGTACTTAGCACTTGGCATAGCACTTGCAAGGCAAGCACTTTAACCCGCTAAGCCATTCCTTCAGCCCATTTTTTAATTATTTCTAAATCTTATTCTATAAATATTAAATTTGCTTAGTAAAGTGATTTGTGTTTATATTGGCTATAGGAATAAAAATGTTTATAACATAATACAAGACTTTTAACTAATGGATCCTTTGAAATTACTTAACTAAAGAGTTGTTTTCATATATTGTTAAACAGGATCATAAGCGAATGTTTGGAACATACTTCCGAGTTGGTTTCTACGGATCTAAATTTGGGGATTTGGATGAGCAGGAATTTGTTTACAAAGAGCCTGCAATTACAAAGCTTCCAGAGATCTCACATAGACTAGAGGTAAGGAAAGGAATACTGTGTGCTTGACAATGTACACTTTACAAAAACAAGTTAGAAAGAGTCATTACCAAAAAAAGCCATGACTTAGCATGATTCACTTTATGTTCCATTGAATTTATAATGTGAAGATATTGGTTGAGGTCATGAGGTAACATAGGATCGGATACTTTTCCCTTAAACTCCTGTGTAAGCTTTTCCAAGTTCTAAAATTTATATCATAAATGTTTATTTTCAAGTCTGTGTAAAATTCAGTTAGTGTCACATGCTTTCTTATAAACCTTTCCAAGTGTTAGTGACATATACTAACAGATACAGAGTAATGGAGTTTTTTCAGTTTGAATATTATCATCTGGACTTTGAAGTAACCTGGCCAGACCACTGAATTGCCTCCCCTAGAAAATGGCAAGCCTGTCCTTTCAGTGTCCCTAGACAGCACCTCTCATTCTGATAAGGAGAAACTCGACAACTACACGTGGGCTGTCACCACCTCTTCTTCAAACTGCCATCTCCACTGGGTGCACAGTGTGACAGAGGCTGGAGGGGAACAAAAGAAACAGCATAGGAAAAAGTCAGAATAAAAGAAACAAGGTATTGAAGGACAGAGTTCTAAGAACTCAAAAAGAAAGTCAAGGAATGCCCCAGAGCAAAGCCCTCTCAGAGAGAGTGACTAGAGTCCCCTGAACTGCTGGCCACAATTAGTCTGACTCTGTGCTTTCCTATTGTTGCCTAATTGTTGCTTGCGCTGTTCCTCTCTGCCAGATAAGACAAGGAACTTTTATTCTTACTTGATTCACAGAAGACTCACTCCAGAGTCGTTGGGTGACTTGCTCAAAGACATTCAGTTCATGAGAAAGAAACTAGCCTTTGGCCCAGGCCACTTGATTCCCTAGTATTACTTCCCCTACTTAGAATCAGAAGTGTATGTTTCGTCTGGTAAACTACAGTTCACCACATTATGGGAAGCCTGGTGACCTCCAAGTGCCTAGGGTACAAAAGGTGAGAAGTAGATAGTGCCATTCCCTCAGGGGTGCCTCAGGGAACTTGATGATGCTGGCTGCATTGGAGACCAAGCATACATATTGCATGAAAGCATAGATCAGTTGACAGGGCTACACTTCATTATATTTCTATTTATGTCTCAGGAAATGCTGAACTTTGCTCCTTAGCTCAAAGGAATACTCATAATCAATGACCACATTCCATCTTGCACTTGTTCCAAACTTACTCTATTTCTGAGAAGACAGAGTTGCATTATGTGTATAAACTATTGTTTCCTCTGACCTAGGGATTTTATGGTCAATGTTTTGGTGCAGAATTTGTGGAAGTGATAAAAGACTCCGCTCCTGTAGACAAAGCCAAGTTGGATCCTAATAAGGTATGGAGAAAAATGCTAAAAATAACAGTCAGGCTGTTACTCCTTTTTTCAGCCCACAGGACACAAAATCGCCTCCTCTGTCTGGACTCTTCAACTCACTTAAATGAAACCAAACATTTTTGCCATTGATTAGGTCTTAAGGAAAACAGATCGAAAGACAGGAATCATAGTAGCAGCTGTAATTCACTAAGCAACAACTATGTGCCAGGCATTAGACCTTTTACTTGCATATTTATCCACCAACAGCCATTAGAAATAGGTTTTATTATTCCTGTTGTAGAGATGATAAAACTGAGACTTAGAAAGGTTGAGCAACTTTCCAAAATCTTGCAAGTGGTAGAGTTAGCACCATAGGATAGAGTGTGTCGTCCTGGAACCCTTACTCTTAATCACTGCTTTATTTATTTATTTATTTATTTAATTTTTTCTGAGGCAGGGTCTTGCTCTGTAGTCCAGGCTGGTCCTTAACTCACTATGTAGCCCAGTCTGGCCTTGGACTCAACAGCAATCCTCCTGTCTCATCCTCCCAAGTGCTGGGATTATAGGCATCCCCCACTACACCCAGCTTATGTGGGGCTGGGAAATCAAACTGGGACACTTAGTGCTTAATAGCAAGTGCTTTAACCACTGAACCATTTCTCCAGCCCTACTCTTTATTTCTTATCTGTAAAACCTTTAAGCTCTCTATTTAAAGCATGTTTAGAAATGCCAACTCCTCACAACAGCATTTAGTTGGACCCTTCCTTAAATCACAGGTGTTCTCCCCAAGCCAAGCTCAGGATTGCTGTGCTGTTAGAGGGCTTGGACTTCAGTTCCCGCTACTACACCAAGGCTTGGGCTTCAGTTCCCGTTACTACACCAGGGCTGTTACACCAGGGCGTGTTCCGTTTCACCCCCACCCTGGGCGTTCTGCAGTGCAGTGCTGTGGTCACCACGCAGACTTTGCGTCAAACACCATGTGTTATAGGCTCGGTCTTCCACAGTATTGCCCTGACAGCGTCAAGTGGGGCTCCCAGTCTACCCACACTTCTGACTAGCGGCTGCAGACCTAGGACTTCCCATGACACCTCTCAAATTAGATAATTTAATAGAACCCTTGTACTTCTGATTACTGTTCTCTGATAAAGGATACAGGTAGGGCAGGATCTGGGAAGGAGCGCATGCTTTTCATGTCCTCTCCCTATAGCATCCAAGCTTATCACCCTTCCAGCGCGTCAATGTGCTAAGCACCCAGGAACTCCTGTGAGAGGCCAGAGTTTTTACTGGCATTTGTTACAGAAGCATGTTTGACTGAAATGGGCTGCATGACTACACCTTCTCCAGCCCTTCTTTTCCAGAAGTTAGGCTGGCCTAAAGTTCCAGTTCTAATCACAGGATTGCTCTACTTTTCTTTTCTTTTCTTTTTTTCTTTTCTGCTTTCTTTTCCTTTCTTGCGACCACCTGAAGGTATATGCCTACCAGGAGTTACCTCATTAGCACAACAAAGTCACTTCTATCACTCAGGAAGTTCCAAGGGTTTTGAAGCTCTGTGCTAGGAAACAGGGACAAGACCAGGCATATTCTTTGTTGTACTACCACAGGAGATACCTACCTGCTCTGTGTGCTTCGAGGCAGATACAGCAACGCTCTGGAAATAATAAGCATGCCAGGTATTACTAAGGGCCAGGACAGAGGACCATTCACCATCTGATAGAACAATGAAATGAAAAGTCCAGACTCCTCTCTCAGTCCCCTCTTCAGGACATTACGAAGCTGATGCACATAGGGAGGAATTGGCCAAATTTAGAGTTTGTTTTTCTGTCTTTCAAGACACATTCCCCAGGCTAGGTGTGAGAGCAATAACTGTGATGAGAGTTGAAATAAGCTTCAGGCAGATATGTCTGGAGTCCTTGGAAGACAGGATTGGCCTTGTGCCCATGGAGATCTGGCTTACTTAGCACAAGCTAGGCAGGGTCACCCGTGACCTCCCTGGCACCAGGACCCCTTCTCTCCTCTTTTCAAATCACCAGGGTAGGTTGTGAGAGCTTGGAATGAGAGTCAGAAACCAGAATTGCAACCAGATTTCACTATACCAAGTGGTGATTTATGTTCTGAGCCCACTCCTACCCCTTACTGAGGGGGTGTCCCAGCATCTGCACTCATTTCTGTTTTTTGTCTTTATTTTTTTTCTAAAGAAGCTTTCGTCATCAACAAGTACCCTTTTTACAGTTATAATATGCATGTATGTATAATGAGGCATGTGCAGTAGAATTCAGTTTGCTTTTTAGATTTTATTCAATATAAACTTTGGTAAATGCATATAACCTCTGCCACAGTCAACATATGGGACAGGGGACAGTTCCACCATTCCAAAATATTTCTGTTTGTCCCTTACCATGTCCTCTAGCTCCAGCACTCCCCCATCGCCAGCCCCCAAGTCACTGGTCTGTATTCTGTCTCTGTAGGCTTACCCTTTGCCACAGAGTGATGTGTGGAATCATATTCTAATTGAACAGCCTTTTGAGACTGGCTTCTTTGACTTAGCACACCCCACCTGAGATTCACCCGCATTTAGTAACTCGTTCCTCTTTAATACTGAATCATATTCTGTCGTGTGACTATACCACCATTTATTTAGCCCTTCCCCATTTGAAGGACATTTGGTTTATTTCTAGTTTCTATTATGAAGAATTTTGCTATAGCCATTTGTGTACTGGTTCCTGTGTAGACATGTTTTCATTTCCCATAGGACCACACATAGGAGTAGGATTGCCAGCTACTGGCCTTGCATAGGTCACTGTCATTTAACCTTTACATGAGATGTAGTGCCTGGGACCCATGTACAGGTTCTTTGTAGCTTGCCAAAAAACTTGGGGAAGCCAAGCCACATGAGGATGGCTGCTGCATCTTTGGACATTCCTCAGTCGTATGGGCCAGTTACAGGATTTTTTAAAGCCTCTAGTGACCCACCCAAGAGTAGCACACCAACAAAAATATTGAAAAACACTCACCAATATTAGGTACTACAGGTTTACTAAAAGAGAAACTATATTTTTTTTTGGCTAGTGTGATCCTCAAAAAACAAACAAAAAACAACTCAGTTCCCCCAGAGTGCACCTGTGTCCAGAAAGAAAATTTCTTCTTCACCACTTCTTTGACTCCCAGGATGGGTGCTGATAGGCTGTACTCCTCATATGGTGGGACACAGAGGCAGCTTATCCAACCCCCAGATTATTCTGGCCTTTTATTAGGAAACACAGACCTTGATTTGTTCCAGAACAGCACTGAAAACTTGAGGAAACCCCATACAAATTTTTCTCCCTCCAGAAAAACTTCAGTTTACTTAAACGTTTCTTCTAGTCAATTTTCAGCTTCCTCTTTACCATAGTCTCCTGCCTCATGATGCTGTAAAAAGCTGGGAACTTGTGAAAAAAAAATAAAGCAACTGTACATTTTCTACCACTCCACCCACTTGTGAAAGTTCCATCTGCTCTCTGTCCTTGACAGCACTTGATAGTTCTCTTTAGTATTGTTAGTTTGAACAAAATCATACCGTCTAGTAATATGTGTCATGGTCATGGTAACTCTAAAAGGAAAGTTTGCTTCTTTGGAAGAGCAGTTCAGAAACGCCCACTGAAGCTTCTGTTGGGTCCGTCGTCTTTGCTTAGAAAGAGCAGCTGGCGGACGGGACTCTTCCTGCAGGCTAATTCCTCCCCTTGTCCGCCCTTTCTCTCCATGGCATGAGGCGAAGAATGGCGGATCCTGATTCCTCACCTAATGGGCTCAGTCTCTGTAGCTTTCAGAATCAGAGAGGCAGATACTGTGGCACGACTCCAGCACGCCAGTGTGCCGTGGATCTGGCTCACAGAGTAGCTCATCTCCTTTTCCCCTGCCTTTCCCTCCTCTTCCAGGCGTACATACAGATCACGTTTGTGGAGCCCTACTTTGATGAGTATGAGATGAAAGACAGAGTAACCTACTTTGAGAAGAATTTCAACCTGCGGAGGTTCATGTACACCACCCCCTTCACCCTGGAGGGGCGTCCTCGGGGAGAGCTGCACGAGCAGTATCGTAGGAACACCATCTTGACCACCATGCACGCCTTCCCCTACATCAAGACCCGGATCAGTGTCATCCAGAAGGAGGAGGTAATGCACCCGCCCGGAGGGAATGTCACCTTGGAAGGAGGGGGCCTGGGTGGCCTCGCAGGACACGCACACTGGATCACAGGCTCCTTCACAGAAGAAGGGAGTGAGATACAAAGAGGTGTAGCTTAGTGGTAGAGCACTCACCTGGGCCCCATCCCCAGTACCACCAAGAAGAGAGAGAGGAATACACTTACAATATTACAGAGCTGTCCTCTCACGCTCACGGTGCCAGGGAATACCATTTAGGCATTGCCATGCGTTGTAGCACTATTTTATAGTAAATATTTGGTACTAGAATGTTATTTCCCTAGTATAAATATTTACATAGCTAATTAATTATTGTAGTACTAGAGATTGAATCTAGTGCTTTATACAAGCGTTCTACTACTGACCCATATCCCTAGCCCTTTTTCTTAATTCTGAAGCAAGTTCTCGCTAAATAGCCCATTCTGAGCTTGAATTGGTGATCATCCTGCTTCAGCCTCCTGAGTCACTGGGATTAAAGGCATACAAACACCACACCCAGTTTCATTTCTATTTTAATTATAAACTTATTTAAAATATACATACAGCTGACCCTTTGTATCCTCCACATCTATGGAGTTAACCAAACATGGATTAAAACATTTGGGAAACACGCGTCTGTACTGAGCACTTACGGGCCTTTCTATTCTTGTCAGTACTCCTTAGTCAATACAGCATAGCAGGTATTTGCATAGCATTCGCTGCATTGTAGGCATTACGCGTCATTTGGAGATGACTCCAAGTGGAAAGGGTGTGCGAGCACCGCATTATACAAAGGACTCGGACATCTTGTGATTTTGGTGTCTGTACTGAGATCCTGAAACCAGTCCCCTGTGGATACTGAGTGATGAATACTTAATTTTAAACATTTTTAATGTTTTTATGGGTAGAGGCTCATAGACATGTATAGTTGTGTTTTCAGTTACTAGAGACAGAAACGCACACGCGCAGCCACATTGATCTGGTGGTGGAAGGGCAGGGTTCCACATGCGTAGACTAATGGGCCACCTGGCTTCTAGTCCCAGCTTCCTCCTGGGACTTCACACAACCTATTTGTCTCCCATTTTTTCTCGTATACTTGGGCAGGAAAGATCTCTATGACATTGTCAAAACACCTGCATTTACCTGTGTATGTCTTTTTATATAAGGTTACAGCCTTCTCTGTGATTATGTGTTGACTGGTCACAGCTGAGCATTGTCCTTCTTAAATAGACCACACCCATAGTGCATTGTCCATAGTTTCCAGTTTTGCTTTCTATAAAGCAGAAAGATGGGCTAGTGTCATACCCCAGCAGTCAGAGTATTTGCTTAGTAAGCTCTAGGCTCTGGTTTCGATTCCCCAACACCACATCAGGCGGGCATGGTGGTGTACAACTGTAACCCCAGCTCTTAAGAGGCTGACACAGGAGGATTGCCATGTGTTTGAGGCCAGCCTGGGCTAGGTTAGTGAGATCAGAAACAACCAGGACTACTACTGTGAGACCCTGTCTCAAAAAAACAAAAACAAAAACAAAAACAAAAAAAGCAGGATGAGGCCTTAAAGATCCTTGTTAAACAGTGTGAGAGTAGCAGACTTCTGGGTTTTTCTGATTTTCTTCCTAGCCCTTTACAGTTGTCTTGTACATACCTAATATAACAGGAATTTTTATAGCAACTCACTTTCATAAGGTCTTGCCCAGGCATCCAGCTTGGTTTTCATACATACAGTCTTTCTCCACTCCACACCCATAATTCAATAGTTTCATACATTAGTTAATTAGATTAGGTCATTAAAATAACAAGTATAACAGGCACAATCAAGTCAGTAAGCAAACAGATGACCTGGGAATATATACTTCATCAGGCAGGAGCAACGTAGCTGAGCGAGGCAGCCGCATTGGGGAGGGGACTCATGGAAGACAGAGAGCCCAACTTGGGGCTCAGTCCAGAGGCGTTGGTACAGATGACATCTTCTGCGTTTCTTATTGTTTTGGACTCTGGAACACTAAGACATCCTAGGCACACAATTAAACTCATTGTTCCAAAAAGCAGTCTCAGTTTCTCTTAGCCATGTTTAGTTCCTCAAGGACTGCAGTGTATTTATTTATTAGTGTAACAGGTTACCACAGACTGAATGGCTTTATAACAGATATGTGTTGTCTCACACTTGTGTACACAGGAAGTCCAAATTCAAGGTGTTGTCACCTTGTTGTCACCGAGGGCTGTGAGGAAGAATTGGATCCAGGCCTCTTCCCTTAACTCATAGGTGCTGTGACTTCCCTCTGTAGTCACAGCATCTTTCCTCTCTATGTGCTCAGCTCCAAATTCCCTCTTTTAATAAAGACATAGTTATATTGAATAAGGATCTACCCTAGTGAACTGTGTTTAACTTGATTTCCTCATTGAAGATGCCGTCTTCAAATAAGGTCACTTTTTGAGCTCCTAAAGGGTCCTTCAAAATAAGAATTCTTGAAGGGGCAAATTCAGCTTATTATATTCAAGAATGACCCTAGCCCAAGCCAGCTTTGAAAGAGCTCTGTTTACTAGGAATCACTTCCAGGATGAGCTGGAGAATGTGCAGTAATGCCGCAGTCTTGTATTATGATGGGGAACAAAGTTTTGACCTCTGGACTTATCAATTAAGTCAAGTGACTTGTTCAGTAATAGGAAAGAAAATCTAATAATGCAAGGAGGATGTAGACTGTGTAGATGTAATTATCATCAAATTAGGATCTTCCCACTACTACCAGTGTCACTTTGTGGAACTAATTTAGCATTAGAAAGCCCTCTTTCACTGTAAAGTGGAGAAAATGGAAAGACCGTTCTGTGTGTGTGCACACGCATGTATATGTGTGTACTCATGTGCCTGCGTATGCATTATTGGGGATCAAGCCCAGGGCCTTCACACTAAACTACATCTTTAGCTCATTTTTTTTATTTTTAATTTTGAGACAGGATCTCTCTAAGTTACTCAAGCTGAACTGGAATTTGTGATCCTCCTGCCTCAGTTTCCCAGGGTGTGGGAATTACAGACCTGCACTACCTGGCCTAGCAGGAAGATCGTTTAAAGAGTAAATGGTTAGAAAAAGAAAACTGTGTATGTAAAGTTTCTGTAGAATATATATGCTTAAAAAAAATAGGCCTTCTCTTCTTCTTAGCCTATTCAGAGTATTTCCATTTACTCTACAAGTCTTTTCTTACCACTTCTTCAAATGTAAGCACCCTGTCACAGTTCCAGGCTTGTCTATGGCTACGGAGAACAAACAATGACTTTCCTACATTCATGTCATATTTTTAGTTTGTTTTGTCTCCGATTGAAGTTGCCATTGAAGATATGAAGAAGAAGACCCTACAACTAGCAGTGGCCATTAGCCAGGAGCCCCCAGATGCAAAGATGCTTCAGATGGTGCTCCAAGGCTCCGTTGGGACCACTGTCAATCAGGTAAGCAAAACCAACTGGCAGCATTGCTTCTAGTTCTTAGTACTTTGGCTGCTGTGTCTACACCCTTTTCCTTTGGAATGATGAAGAGTTTGATTCATGTACAATGTCCTTCAAATTAGTTTCAACACTTGCGTGGTTCAGAAATATTTCAAGAGGCCTTCTCTTAACAACCTGAGGTAGCAAAGAAATCCTAGGTGTGAGTAGATTAGGTTTAAGGAATATCATTTTCCAGTCAGAACCAGCCCTAGCAGTATGATTCAGCAAAAGTTCCTGTTGAAGCGTGCATTGTCACGCCCAGTATACGCCAAGTTGTTGTAGGGCTTGTTACTAAAGCAAGAATGCCTGTAGAAGAGAGGGGAAGGGCAGTTTATCCAACTCCTGGGTCAGTCACCAAAGGTATGTCACATGCCAAGGTCTTGTGAGCCTGTAGCGACCTAGGTCCAGGTTTCTTGTGCTACTGCAGACCAAACTAGATCTTGTCACACCTATTAGGATCGTAGCTCTTGAGCTCTGCATGGAGCTAAGCGTATCTTCAATAGAGGAAGCTACTAGTCTAATACTCTCTGAATACTGCCTTAATGTCAGTTTTAGACCCTCCCTTGTCCTCACTTTCAAACTCAAAAATTCAGTGAGATACATGAGTCTTCTCTAACTCAGCACATTCTCTGCAAATTCTCCTGCAAAAATTCTGAGTTTGCATAACATTAGGAGAATATAAACAGAAGAAAAATTACTGTTATAGCCCCAACATCAGAAAGAAAATTAGGAACATTTTTCTATTGCAAATCTCAATCTTTCAATGAAAACAAGAGACTAAACAATTTCACTACTGCAGACTGTATATATATATATATATATATATATATAATGCTATATGATGCTTAGAGTAGTATTTATGCAAAATGGTGTTCACCATCAGGGCAACTAGTTAATATGACTGTTTCGGACATCCCTATTTTTAGAAAAAGAGCTCAAAGCACATATCCTTTGAGTCATTTGTTGATTCTTTATGAGAAAATCTGCTCATAGTAATATTTATACCTATGAGGATTCTCCTAAAACTTTAGATTCATCCTAAGGAATCAAAGTTCTCTGGGAAGTTCAAGACTTCTGGAATTTCTGTTTTAGTCAAGCCAACTACAAAATTAAATATTTAAACTAAGAAGCCAATCCAACGTTTTTTTCCCAAATAATTTAATTTTTTTTCTAATATCAGTATTTTACCCCCGCTAGGGACCTCTGGAAGTAGCCCAAGTGTTCTTGGCAGAAATTCCAGCAGACCCAAAACTCTATCGGCATCACAACAAGCTGAGGTTATGCTTTAAAGAATTCATAATGCGGTAAGAATGAAAGTGGGGTGGGGGCATCAGGACAGTGGTGGTTCTTGAAGTGGGAGCCCAAGACCAGCAGCTCTCTTATTGCCTGAGAACTTGCAAAAAGGGTACTTGGAGCTCAGAGCCTAGTGGGAGAGCATGGGCCTAAGGCATGAGGCTCTGGGTTCCCTGCCCAGCACTGCCAAAATAAGACAAGTCTCAGGCACCACCCAGACTGACTAGATCTGACTCTGGTGCGGGGCCCAGAAATGTGGGCTGTCACAGCCTGCTGGTGATGCAGACACATATTGAAGTCTGGGAGTCCCTGCAGTGAAGCAACCCTGCCTGACCACCCGTAGGTGGTGGGTACGCTGTGAAGTACTCAGTATCTGTCGTGCCTGGTGGGCCTCACGGCCACATTCTGAAGCAGGCTTCATCCTCATTCTCATTTTACAGAAAAGGACTCAGTGATGTGGAGGCAGTGACAGGGTGGTTTTACTCAGTCACCCAGTCAGACATGGAGTTACATTCTCACCGGATATTCTGAGTCGAAATAGCCAGCACTCCCTGTGCCTGCACGCCGCTAATGCATTAAGTAGTCTCACAAATTCTTGGCTTTGGGGATCCTTGCCATTTCTTAATTTTTAGACATATAAAAAGAAATATTGCCTCAAATGAGAGTTAAAGGCAAGGTTCTAAAACTGGTTTTCCAGAGGTGCCATCAGGAAGGCGATCCCCACGTGAGACAAAACCCGCCTCTGCCCCGCAGGTCTGCGGTGGGGCCGGCTGAAGGAAGGTTGTTCCAGCCTGGGCAGCCAGGGGTTCTCTTGGCAAGGTTTTGCGGCTGTTTGCAACGGAGACACTTACTGGGTCTAGAGGCCCCAAAAAGAATGAGTAAGAAGAATGTAATGACATTTACCAAAAAGACAGCAGGTATCAGAAAAGTGTATGCTTTTTTTTTTTTTCATTAGGATGAAAAGCATTTCTTTTCATCCAGAATCTTGGAGCAGCATATCAGATATGGGAATAGCTTTATTAGGCATATGAGGAAATGAGGACCTAAAAGCTAGAGTTCTTTGTATTCAGTGAAAACTCTCAGAATGCTACTGTCAGGTGAGGTCAGAGGTACTGCCTCCTTTGCAGGCTTTGGTGAGAAGTCTGCGGCGTTACTCAACATGGAGGAGATGGATACGTTTGTCCTTCAGAGGAGCACAGCTCCCTGGGAGTAGGACATGTATGTGTGGTGCTATGTGCATGTAAGTGTGCACATAACATAGGTAATATTCATTAATGTTTAGATCTTTGTTTCTTGTTTTCAATAATGATTCTGATTTTACAGAAAAATTTAATTTTCTGTAATACATAGTACATATTTCTATATCAAGAGGCCAGAAGAATATTAGGGGGGTTTCATGTCTTTCTTTTCATGTATAATTAATTATGGTTGAAAGCCTCTAAAGTTGGCTGTGGTCAAGGCTTTGCTGTATGTCTGAAGGGACCTGTAGTGTGTTTACAGAGCACTCTGTGGGCCCCAGATGTGCTGTTAGTTGTGGGACTATGGAGTTTGGGTTTTCTTCTGCTCTTGATGACAGGACACACCTGTGATGGCTGAACAGTGACACTGTGCAGCACACATCAGGAACTCTAAATATCGGACTGAGGGCATCAGAGAAGGCAGATCCATTTCAGGCTAAAGGGGTTGGGGGAAACTCTGTGGAGAAATACTATTCACACCATGTCTTCGATTTGTGGATGGAGGGAAGAGGGTGTCAGCAAGAGCCAGTGCTGGTAAATGGACTGACACGAGAGAAAAGAATGCCACGAAGCATCAGGGCTCCTCTGAGTCCAGCTAGAACAGCGTGTTCTGGAGAGGCGGCCAGGACAGAGGAAGGGTCAGAGAGATACTTATATCAGTAACCAGGGCTCTGAAGAGAATTGAAACGTAAAAGGAAGCTTGTTAGACAAGTGATTTTCATTTGCTTAGACTTGACCCACATTTTTCTCTACTAGACCTTGCAGTCCAGCATCTCGGGTGTATTTTTTTCTCTGACTCCATCTGATAAAATATCTACTGAATGTGCATTCTTAATTAGCTTCCAGACCCAGAAAAAATGACTCCAAAGAGAACCAGAGTGGAGTACATCTAGTACTGGGCAAAAGGTTTTCCCTTTAACAAGGCTTTGCCTTAGACTTTTGAAGATCTTATCTTCCTCCCTGATGACCTGCAAAAACTTGCGGGATTCAAAGTCACATTCACCATTGAAAATGCTGTTCTCCATCCCTTCCAGTGTGATGCTCATAGGAACTCAGGCTTTAGGCACATCTTCCCAGCTGTCTTGGGGCTGGGATGCCACGAGACTGTCTGCTTTCCAAGAGCTACCTTGCATATACTTCACCTAATGGGCTTGTCACATGCAGATTCTGACTGAGTAGGTCTAGGAGTTTCTAATCAACTTCCAGGTGCTGCTGCTGACTGTCAGGTGGACCAGACTTGAAGAAGAGGCAGTAGAGGTTGCTCGGTGGCCTCCCTTTTGCATTGTCTTCACCCACTAATGCCACCCTTGTTGTTATCGTCTTTTGCATTCTTGTTTCTCCTATCAAAGAAGTAACTGTATACAAAGTGCTGCTCACATGTTGGCTCACCCACTCCTCACTCAGCAGACATTTATTGAGCCCATCTGTATTAGTTACTTTGTCATTGCTGTGACTCAATACCCGACATGCACAAATTATAGGAAGAAAAGTTCCTTTTAGCTTACAGTTTCAGCAACTCACAGACTATTCATGGGCGGCCAGCATCAGTAGAAGCATATAGCGGAGGCAGAGCTGGAGACAGTACCTCATGGCATTATTTCTTACTTTCCTGTTGCTGTAACAAGTACCCAACGTGTGCATATTAGCTCACAGCTTCAGAAGGTTACAGTCAATTGGTGGGTGGCCAGCAACGGTGGAAGTACAGAGGTGGAGGCAGCTCCTCATGGTACTGCAGGCAGGAAGCCAAGTCTCAGAAGAAAGGGAGGAAGTAGCATTTATCCTTCCAGGTCCTGTTCTAGCGATCTGCCCCTTCCAAGTCCAGCCTCAGTGTCTACCCCTTCCAGGTTAGCTCCCACAACATACCTGAAATCTTGTGGATTCACAAGCCTGTCTACATGCCACATGCCTATCTTCCACCACATACCCATAATCCACCCATCCAGACCAGGCTCCAGGCTCCCAACAGCACATGGTTCAATAGGCAATCGATAAAATCAGAATGCAGAGGACTTTTGGGGACATTCCATATGCAAAGCACAAAACCATAGTTCATGCCAGTAAGTGAAGGGATGAAGGCCCGGTGTAGTTGTGTACTGCTACAGGCAGCACAGTAGTGCTGCTCACTGTTTCATCTGTGTGTGTTAGCAGCACGTGACTTTCCTTCAGCATTAGTTCACATATATTTCACCATGTGTTTTACTTAGTAAATGTAGACCGTCTCACCTACCACTTGTGAAGTGGTGTATAACTACTATTGTGGTTTAAATCTGGACTGTTGCCCTCCAAAGTCTCATGTATTTGGATGTTATGGATTTTCTATGGAACCATGTGCTATAGGGAGATTGGGGCCTACTCTGGACAGGTAGATTGTACGTGACTGGATTGGATTACAGGTGTGTGGTTTATTAGAACCAGACTTGGAAGGGGTAGAACACTACAGCTGGAACCTAAAGGAGTGGATCACTGGGACAGAACCTGGAAGTATAACTATTCTGCTACCTGGGATTTGACCTGACTTGGCTTCCTGTCTGCAGTGTCGTGAGGGGCTACCTCCACCCTTGCCTCTGCCATGTACTTCCACTGTTGCTGGCCACCCCTAAGTTGACTGTGACCTCCTGAAACTGTAAGCTACAGTAAACTTTTCCTTCCCAAATTTTTGAACATCAGGTATTGAGTCACAGTGATGAAAAAGTAACTAAGAAAATTACTAAAACTCATCAGGGCATTACAGCTGTCTGATGACTAGAGTAACTACTTGTCAAGTTGTGTGCAATGGCGTATGTGTAGCCCCACTATGCTGTCAGAGAGCAGAAGCAACCCTAATGAGAAAAGAGGGTTGACCTGCTCCCGGGCTTCCCTTTTGGTAAGTTTCAGCTTTTCAGCACACGTGGGCTGTGGTAGCTAAAGTCAGAGTTCCAGGGTGATTCTGAGTAAGGCTTCCTACCTGAGAGCTCACAGTGGAAATGTGCCTTTGCCAGGCCTAGGCAGCAAGTTCTGCAGCCATCAGGCAGTGGCCTTTCTGATTGTCTGTGGTGGAATCAGCTGCAGAGAAGCCTGGCAGGCTGAGTTGCTGCATCCAGCACTCCTTCAGCCAGTTCTGCCATTCCTCAGATTTCTGCCAAGCTGGAACTTCAGTCCTTGCCTGCCTCTTCCTGCAGTGTGAACAAATACCTCAGGGGCTCAGAAGCCAGAACACTAAGAAGTAATGTTTTCACCCTCCTTCAGTCTCCAGAGTGTGAAGACCATCTTGGACACCATGTTCTCTTTACATCTTCTTTTTACTTATTTGAACTTCTTGTTCTTAGACTCAGTGATTTAAATTTTATTTAAATTGAAGGTGGCAGCCCACAAGGGCACCAGTTACAGGATACCTTGAAGGGAAGAGCGTCACATAGACCCCAACAGGGTTCTGCTGCAAGTGCACAGCTTCAGTCAGGAAACAGGGTGGTGAGAGGTGATATTTTTAAACTAGAGTTAGGGTCTGTGGGAAGGAAAGGGAAGACGTTTGCCCAGGTGGCTAGAGAAAAGCCAAATGTATGTAATGTGAAAAGAGATCTGAGTATCTGATGGAGAAATAACCTTTAAATGTCATGAGTGGTTGCTCAGAATTAGGTTCACAGAAAGGACGTATGACTGCTTTTCCCCCCTCCCCCCCATAGGAATCACAGAGACCTCTACTAATGGGTTAGGGATGCTTAGATTGAAACCTGAAAGCCAAGTGGAAAAGCTTATGTGGATACACACCAGTGCATACATGCACACACGCATGTGCACACAAAGGGTTCTGTCACCCTTTTCATCCCACCTGCAATAATTCTACAGAGAAAATCCCATTGTCCTTGCAGTGTGATTCTCTCCTCCAGTCCCGCCCTCTGCACCACCCCCTCCCTTGGACAAGCGCCTGCTCCCCCTGCTCTCTTGCTTTGGGGATAGAGGCTATGGACTGGAGGGTCACTGGAGCTGACCCTGAATTAAAATTGATTCCACTATAACCAGCAGGGCTTCAGAATTGCGATTTGAAATGAGGCTTCCATTGGGTCAGACTGTCCTTGAGCTCTGGGATCTCCTTATTAAATATTTGGGAGACAGTGACAGAGGTGGTTAGAGGAAACCACTGAGATGGTCCCCATGAAATTGGCTGTGCCCGTGGGATCCTCACCATAACTAAAGTCTTCCTATGGAGATACCAGGAGTGCTTTCATTCCCAAACTCCAAATAATCTTTCTTTACCCTAAAGTTTTTGGATCACAGGTTTTTTTGCTTGGTTTTGGTTTGGCTTGGTTTTTTTTTTTTTTTTTTTTTTTTAGACAATGTCACACTTGTAGTCTGGGCTGGTCCTGAACTTACTATGTAGCCCAGGCTAGTTTTGAACTCACAGCAATCCTCTTGCCTCCTGAGTGCCGAGGTGTGTGCTGAACCCAGGGCCTTGCGCTTGCAGGGTAAGTGCTCTAAACCTTGAGCTACACCCCCAACCATCAGGTCAAATATGAATGAAGTTTTTGAAGGAGAGTGGGAAGTAGGTGCTGGCTTCTCGGCTTCTCCAGAATCTGTCAGGTTCAATCCACTTCAGCTATGATTTTTCACTGAATCCTAAGTGAAGATTTGCTGGTTACCAGTAAGAATCTGAGAAATGCAAAATACTACAGATTAGCAATCAAACAAATGGTTTCATCTTGACACCAGGACCACCTGCCTGCATTTTGGCTGGCCATGTTACTGTCTTTCCCAGCACCATATGCTGTATGGGAGTTAGTAGTGTGTGCACTTGAGCTGCATTGCCTGGCTACAGATATCCATGCTGCCTTCACTAGTTGTGTCACCTTGAGAAACTTACTGACTCTGTTTCTCCAGCGGCAAAATGAGTTTAATGATGCTAACTACGTCTCAGAGTCAGTGTCAGGGTCAAATGAAACTAGAATAGGACTTCCTACATACTAAGTTGACTTCCTGTGTTCTAAGTAATTGATAAGTGCAACATTAGTTAGTGGGGCACACAGGGAACTGATAAATCTGAATAGAAAACAGATTGAATCTCACTCAAATATACAGAATTTCTACTCATGAAATCTGCCTCTACAGTGTTTACATCAGAAGGCATCATGGGGCCCATAAGACACTGGCCTGGGAGCAGCAGGGTCTTTGGTGTCTGTCCACCATTTGTTCCCACACTGTGAGTCTGAGCAGGCGCTTCTTCTCTTTGCATGTTTTGTCAACTTTATCTATAATTTCCAGTGGTTAGGCAGTCTCAAATTACACAAATGGTCTCAGGCTGAGTATATCAGGAGTAACACTAACATTATATGTTCTAGATTTTATCTGTGTGTCTGCACTCTTCTGAGTGTTTTCTGTGCTTTGGCATGTTTAATCTCTACATTAATTTACAAGGTAGACTATTATTATCTTTGTATCACAGATGAAGAATCTCAATGATGGACATCTTAAGTAACTTGTTAAATGTCACAAAGTCAGAAAGTAGAAAAACACGATTCAGAGTTGAACATTCCAACTCTAGAGTTTATTTAACAGTTGTCCTTTTGGGCTAGGGGCATAGCTCAGTGCTTAGAGCCCTTGCCTAAGAAGCACAGTGCCTCAAGTCCAATCCCCCAGCACCACATAATAGCTGGGTGTGGTGGTACATGCCTGTAATCCCAACATCCAGGAGGCTGAGGCAGGAGGATTGCTGTTGAGCTCTAGGCCAGCCTGAACTACATAGTGAGTTCAGGACCAGCCTAGACTAAAGAGAGAAACTATCTCAAGAAAGAAAGAAAGAAAGAAAGAAAGAGAGCGAGAGAGAGAGAGAGAGAGAGAGAGAGAGAGAGAGACAGAAAGAAAGCCTCTCCTCTTAACCACTATGTTGTACTGTTCCCCTTCAAGGACTATATTCAGTTGCTAGTAATGGACAATCTGTGTAAGAGTTGCTTAAATAAGAAATGTATTTTTCAGGTCTAGGGGAATAGCTAGTGGTTAAAGCATTTGCCCATCAAACTCTAAGTACCCAAGTTCGATTCCCCAGTACCACATAAGCTGGGTGTGGTAGCACATGCTTATAATCCTAGCACTCAGGAGGCTGAGGCAAGATTGCTGTGAGTTTGAGGCCCGTCAGGGCTACATAGTGAGCTCAGGACTAGCTTGGACTTCAGAGTGAGACCCTGTCTCCAAAAAAAAAAAAAAAAAAAAAGTTTTTTTTTCCCACATAAAATAAGGTCAAAAGTAGTTAACACAGTGCTGTGTAGTGGCATTCTCAAGTCATCAGAAATTCTGGCTTTTTCCTTTCTTTTGCCTTGGTATCCTGGACAGAGTATAGCCATTCTGTGGTCACAACATGGCTCCTAGGGCTCCACCAAGACCACACCCCTGGAAGTCCTGGGCATAGAAATGAGCAAAGAACAAAGGGATAAGCCCTTCTAAAGAGCTTCCCGGTGATATAATCTCTCATTAACAGTCCCCATCTGCAAGGGGGTCTGGGAAATATGTTTTTCCAGGCAGGCACACTGCTTGGAGTTCTACTACTAAGAAAGAAATTGAATGAGTATTGGGGAAGCAACCAGCGATTTTTTTCTGTCATACCAAGAGCCTGATGGACTGTGTCGAAGGGTCCTTGTGGAGGAGGGGTCACGGGATGCAGAAGGGGAGGCCAGCATGGCCACCTTTTCTGTCGGAGACAGTGGACTCCTTCATTACATGGAAGAGCCAGAACGGTACAGTCTTCCAGAGAACCTTCTTGTTCTTCTTCAGCTTATAGACTTACATTAGCATAGTAGCAATTACTTTAATTTTAATGAAAGGACCTATTATAACTCAGTTGGCAAAAAATAAGACATACATAAAATATCAATAATTCTATGAATTAAAAGAGTTGTTAAATATAGTAATATTACTACATAAAATAAAAATTTTCACTCTAGCTATTAATAGATGTGCCAATGTAAAACATCCTCTTTATCTATTGCTGGAGAAAGATTACCCTGAAACTCAGTAGCCAAACAAACGGCACTGCTTCACCATCACCTGTGAGGTTTTAGGGGTCGGCTGGGCTCAACTTCGCGGGCTTTGCTCATGTGTCTCACTGAGCTGCAGGCAGACAGTGGCTGGGGCTGGAATCTCCCGTTGGCTTCCTCACTGGTATGTCTGGTATCTGGGCTGAGAGGTGCTCCTCCTCCCTCAAACTTCCCACCATTCCTCCTCTCCTGTGAGGCAGGTTCAGGTAATTAGACTTTCACTTTTTGGTACTCCTACAGGACATCTCTAGAGGAGGAGGGAAGCCATATTACCATTTATTCCCAGACACACAGCATCACACCTACCACATTCCATACTTTGGGACAGCCACAAAGGACCACCTACCTACCTCTTGATGGTGATGCGGGCAAGATTCTGGGAGAACACATTCCTGTGGTCACTTTCAGAAAAAAAGTCTGCCGTGCTTTGAAAGCATGAATCTGCCTAATCTTCACTGCATTTCCTTTAAATCTCCCAGCAATTCTAGGGAATTCCATAAGATCATCGCCACTTTATGGATGAGGTTTCAATGGTTAAGACATTGTGCTAATGAGTAGCAGCTGATTCAGTCCTAATTCTGTATGTGTAAAGCATTTAACCCAGACTGTAACGCAGGTCAGGGATCATATATGTTAGCTGGCTGTTGTTACTTCTGCTAATAAAGCCTACGGAGAATTTAGTTAATTCTTCAAAAATTGTTAGAGTAGACATTCTCACATTAGCAGTTAGCTTCTGTAAGTCTTGTCCCACCTCTTGTAGGTCTGCCAGTATTGACTAACCTGAGGCCTTGAAATCATCCTGAAACTGACTTTTTTAAAAAAAAACATATAGTAGTAGCTTGTAAGTTGTTAGTCAAGGAGCAACTAAAGAAAAAAAGAAACTATAATAATGGGTGACATGGATTTCTTGGGATCCAGAGGTTATATAATTCTCAGTTCTTCTCTAAAACTTTTGATAAATAACCATTAATTATCACAGTTAGCTTGAATTATGTCAGACTTACAAAATAGATGAAAAGCCAGTTAAGGGAGTGCTTTGTCTTGTGGGCAAACTGAGTCCTACTACATCAGGCTTGTTCCATGATGAAGCTGTTGTCATAGTTTCCATTTCTCATAAGCTAGGTCACTTTCCCTTGCCCTGTAGTCACATGCCACCTCCTTCATCTCTGACTGGCATCCTGAAAATGTGTTCAGTATTAATAGGATTTGGTAACAATGTCTGGGTTTCTCCATGACTTAACCCAAATCCAGCACCATTATTAGGAAAATACTGTATATCATATTAATCACCAGAATCTTGTGTCTAAAAAGATAATAGGATTATTTCTAATTGTCAACTAAGTTACAACCATTATTTTGTCCCTTTAAAGTTTGATTTGTAAATTCTCTCTGGTAGAACAGAATAAAACAAAAGACAAGACTTTGTGATGTTTAAATAATACAATTCTCTTCTTTTATGTGCACCATTCTGTATGAAGGACTGGGAAGACACTAGCTTTAATGGCTCACAAGTCAAATAACCACAATGTGTTTTAAAGATTTTTCTTTGTTTTAGATATTTTGTTGTTTCAGCACGATGGAACTAAGTATAGAACTATTTCTCTTTGTTAGGATTTGTGCCTATTTTTAACTCTGGAAAATTATCAGCCATAATGTCCTTGAATATTGCATCTCTTGCACTTTCTATTCCCAGGAGATTCCGTTAGATGTGGGTTTGATCTCTCCAATGTATCTCTGTGCCTCTTAGCGAATTTTTATTTTCTAAAATCTGTGACTTCCTTAACATCTGTCATGTATTTTATTACTTCTCCAGTGTTTTTAGTCTGTTATTGATATTTACCTGGTCACTGATAGTTTTCTCTTTCATTGGATACATTTTAACTTTTAAAAGTTCTACTTGGTTATTTTCTGAAAATCTCCTGCCCACCCCCCCAAATCCCTTGTGATTTGTTCTTGTTGCTAATTGTTGCAGTTGGTTTTTAAATCTTGAGTTTATAACTTTTATTACCTCTTTATATCAACTTTGTTTTCTTGTTTTGTTTTGTTTACATTGTTCCATCATCTCTAATTCTTATGGGGCTAGTTCTTTGTTGCATCTGTGGGTCCTCCCACAGGGTGGCTAGTTTTCTCACCCTGGTTTGTAGTTTTCTGTTGTGAGCTCTCATCTTTGATAGAAACCGCTCTTTCTGTAGGTAGCCCGTGCACACTGATTGAGAAGTTTTTCCTCCAGTGCAACTTAACCTAGGTCCTGAGGCTTAGGGATTTCAACCATCATGGCAGCCTAGTTCTTACATTAATTCCTTATCTTGAAGCACTCACAAGAGAGGAATGTTATTTGTAACTCACCCCCATATATGGTGTGACCCTAGCATTTCACCTCGCAGAGTGGCTTTCTTTCCCATTAATAGCCCTATACTGATAGCAAGTTTCTATTCCAGTCCTCCGGAAAGCAGTTTTGTAGACCCTCTTCATAGACAAACTAGTTTCTCAAGGCTTTGCACTGTATGCACATGACATAACCAGAACCCTCCCTGCACCCACATCTGCCTTGACCAAGGCTACATCGCTGAAACCCTGTTCATGTGTTCCCTGTGTGTGGTCCTAAAATCCTAGCGGGCCATCCTGGTGATGGCTGCAGTGCGCCAGCTCTTGCCTTCACTCTGGCTTTGATTTTTGCTCCCTTCTGATACTCGAGTTTCCCTTTCCCTTTTAACACATTTTTCTCTGCATCCCGAGCTTATTCCTCAAGTCAGGGGTGATGTAGAGAAGAATTCTGACTTTAGGGTTGTTTAGAAAATGATAAAGATATGTACATAAAACTCTTTGTAGCAACTGGCTCTTAGCAGGCCAGACGGTCTCACTTCTGGCTAAGGAACCACAGATATCCCCATGGCACCTATATAATAAATTTTTTAGGTGTTGTTACTTAACACTTTTGATTCATAAAGTATGAAATGGGGCCTAGAAATAAGCTCCACAGGTGATACTGAAAGACCACCAAGTTTGAAAATACTCTTGGAGGTGTTTAAGGACCATTAAATATAGTTTCTAAGTACTTCAAACTTAAATGAAATAAAACCTCATTTTTAAAATTCCAAGCACGATATTTTCATCTCAGGTGTGGTGAAGCTGTGGAGAAAAACAAGCGTCTCATCACAGCCGAGCAGAGGGAGTACCAGCAGGAACTCAAAAAGAACTATAACAAGCTGAAAGAGAACCTCCGGCCGATGATTGAGCGGAAAATTCCAGAACTCTACAAGCCCATATTCAGAGTTGAGAGTCAAAAAAGGTAAGAAGGAGGCAGAGGAGGCTTCTTACTGCAGGACGAGAGTGCACATGGGGCGCAGCAGTGTGGGGTGCTCGGCTGCTCTTAGCCCAGCCCAGGTTGGAACCTGGTGTCGGCCCCTGAGCATAATCTGTGAGCCTTTTGTTCTTCCAAAATCTTCTCCATATCCTCTCCCAACATCTTCCTCTCAGCCTTGTGCCAACATCATTCCAGGACTCTGGTATGGCCTGTGTTGGTGTTTAGTTGGTTTGTTTGGGCCCATTGTAAAGGGGTCTCAGACCCTTCATTTATTTTCTTGTTTACTCAGTACTCCAGGATTGAAACTATTTTTTGATTGGTAATCTTTGTCCCCTCCCTCTTTATAAGAGTTACTAATCTTCCTTTTGTGTGTTCTCTCCCCCTTTCTTGTCTTAATTTCAGGGATTCCTTCCACAGATCTAGTTTCAGGAAATGTGAGACCCAGTTGTCACAGGGAAGCTAGGAGAAGGCCATTTCGCTTATGGAGACTGAGGCCCGGTGACCAGAAGGACTCACTGATACTTAAAGCACAGGACATCTAGAACTGATTATACACTTCCTGGCCGGCCAGTACTCCAGAAGTTTTGAGAACCAAAGGACAATGGAATTGTACTAAATATTCTGATCAGATTTTAGCCATCCTGGGGGACTTGGCCAACATAGGAACAGGTGATTACAGGTGGCTGTGTTTATTGAAGTATATTTTCATAATATTGTACAAAACAGAGCTTAATGACTTCTCCTGCTGATTGGTCAGTCACTGTGCACCCAAGGAGTGATTTCCTCTGGCCTGTAAACACACAGGATAAACTCACACAGCCCAAGGAATAAGGGGACAGTTGTCTACCAGCCTATTCTAAGGGAACTTCAGTTTTTTCTTCTTAGGAAGAGAGAGTGATCTTGTAGGAGTACAAAACATTTCAGTAAATCTGTGAGGAAAAGCCTTACTTAAAGTCTATACGGTTAAAAAATTGGGAATAGATTATTTGTGAACTTGTTATGTTCTTTGGTAATGGTAATTGTTGTATAGTTATTTTTGCTTTATTCTTACTGTTAATTTAATTTAACATGCTTTTATAGAGGAGCACACTCAAAGCATTGATTTAGGTGATACATGGTACTCAGCACTCAGCCAAAAATTCCTAATGCTGCATTTACTTAAATGAAAGCAATTGTCCTATAGCAGTTTACTTTACTTCTTTGTGCTAATTTTCACTGGCTGTTTGTTTTCTACCTGGGACCAAATGTATTTTTATAAAAGGATAGTATCTCTGCTTTCATTTCCGAACATTGTGCTATCTGTCCTGTACAAAATATACTCAGCTTTGAATTCTTTTGACAGTGTACTTTAGAAGAAAGATGAGCAAAATTATTATTTGAGAATTAAATTATATGTTTTAATATAACAGATGACTTTGACTGATACTAATGATGGAATAAGAATTACAAGCAAAATATTTACCTTTGCACCTCCTGTTTTTATACTTTAAAACTGCTTTGAGGGAACTCAAAAAATGGTAAAGCTTCAGAGAAGCAGAAAAATTCCTAGTAATGGCCTTGGTAAATCTGTGCTGCTGTGGGTGACACCCTTAATGTGGTCTTTCATCTTGGTGGTCATGAGAAAGAATTTAGTTTGGATATTCCAGAACTTTTTGCTTATGCTGTTAAGTATACATGAATTTATATTCTGAAAGAGGATTTTTTTAAATTAAAGCTTGCATAAGCATTGAACTTTATTTTGGTGAACAGAACTTTCTCTAAAGTATACTATATATCAGTTACTTGGTGGTGAGTACATCTGACATACTTCCGTGAGTACACATATCATACTTTAATTCCACATGTATTTAGAACCATCTGTGTGGAAGATAGATACTGTGTGAGACCAAAAATATCAAAAATATTATCACTGTCCTCCCAAGTCTCAGTTTAGTGAGGAGGACCATATGCATGTTAGGGTAGCCACAAAGCTAGCTAGACTAAAACAGAACCATGTTAACTCTTCTGAGTGACTCAGGACAGCCATTATTATTATCTATTCTATTTTGCCTCAAAAAGGTGAGTTAGGTGCTGAGTTTTGTGGGGCTGGCTTTTACTCCAGGGGCCCAAAGGGCCAAGAATATTCCTAGCTAAATATCTTCTTCTTTTAGACACCTTGGGTGAGTTTTCATTTTTTGGTCTGTCTTGTAGCATGGATGCACTTGTTTAACGAGTGTAGAAAGTGTGCTCCTTGCTGTGTTCCTGTCCCTAAGCCCAATACTCAACATACTGAGTACACTCAATAAGAACCTTTTGGTTGAATAAATCAGGAGTGGGAAGCCTTTTCTCTGCCAAGGGCCATTTGGATATTTATGACATCATTTGTGAGCCATAAAAAATTATCAACTTAGAAATGAGCCTACTATATTGGGTAAACTATTTAATGAACCCACCCACACAGTGATGCCTAACACTACTTCTCTTCGGTGAGATATTGGCCAGGCCAGACATGATTTCATGGGCCACATGGCCAAATATTCCCCAACCCTGCTCCAAATGGATGAATAAAATTTGAATAGGCCTATCTTAGAGGTGTTCTGCCCAATAGAAATGTAACTCACATACATAATTTAAAGTTTTCTAGTAGCCACATTAAAAATAACCATAAAAAGAGAATAGTACAATTACTTTTATTGATATATATTTAACCTAACATATGCGAAATGTCACCTGACATGACATCCGAGGTATTTTGGATCCTTTTCTCACCCAGTTTCAGATACCTACTGTGCATTTCATGCACACACACGTCTCGATTAGGACCCGCCACACCACATGTGCTCAGTAGCCACGTGCAGCTCCTGCTCCTGTGTTGGACAGTGTGTCCTAAAAGAGGCCAGCTGTTCCAACATGATGCCTCTGATGTGCAGACTTAGCACCAGATAACCAAAATAACAGGAATAGTTTCTCAAGTTAACCTATCAGAATTTAGATTGAGAACTTCCAGGTTCACTAGGAAGGCAGCTGTAAGGTGAAGAATGTGGACTTGACTCATCTACACTGGCTCTGACTATCCATTCTCTTTGTGGGCTAACTCCTGGTTGTTTCCTGGACACACGACGTTTTTTTTTTTTGTTTTTGATCTTGGTTTTTGTTGTTGTTGTTGTTGTTGTTGTTGTTGGTGGTGGTGGTGGTTTTTTTTTTTTTTTTGGTCGTTGTTTGCTTATTACAGTGCTGGAGAATAAACCAAGGGCCTCTGCACTCAGCTACATTCCCGTCCCCCTTTATTTGTTTTTATTTGGCACGGATCTTTGCTAAGTGACTGAATTGCCTAGGATGGACTAGAACTTGCAATCCCCCCACCTCACCTTCCCCGAGCGCTAGGGTAACAGGCGTGCACCGCCACCACACCTGGCTTCAGTTGTTCCTTAGGTAACAGGTATAAATAAAATGATGGCATTGCCGCATTTATGTAAATGATGGCAGAAACAAAGGATTTGAATATTGGTCCTCTGATTACTATTCTAAATATGGGGTTAAGAAAGCATTTGAAATGTACCTAAGCATGGAGCAAATCTGGCCCTTTGTTTCTGAAATTTAAGAAACCTAATATGTCACCATAGGCCTCTTAATTTTAGTCTAGAAAACACTTCTAGGCAAGTTTATTAGGGAATCTTCAGAGCTGAGCATGGTGGTTCACACCTATAATCCCAGAACTCCAGAAGCTGACTCAGAGTTTGAAGTCAGTCTGTGCTACTGTGCTATATAGTAAGTTCCAAGTCAGCCTAGACTACATCACAAGACCCTATCTCAAAAAAAAGTCTTATGATCAGCTTCATGTTTCCTCTCTTTCAGCAAGACCAAGGTACAACTGTCACTCAAGAGTCTCAGGAAAATGAAACATGAGTATATTGTATGTACATGTTGGGCTTGTCTTAATCTCCCTAATTTCTCTTCTATAGGGAACGTTTTCTGTGACCATAGATAACCTTTTTAAAAGAAAGCAAAATTTTAGAGGTGTCCTTGGAAATTGTGGTTGAAAGTGTATTTTCAAAGACAGGAAGTCTTTATTTTGCTTTGAATGTATTACTAAGTGCTGTTGTCTAAGATGTTGTAAAACTTCCATTAATTATATATCTTTTATAAATAAATACTAAAGGTCCTAAAGTATATTTTCAGGATGCTGGAGATGACCAAGGTGTAAGTATCTTGTCTACCCTTTTATTAAGGCAGGGCTTCCCATTCTTTTTCACATCACAAAGTAAATATTATCTACTGAGGCTTAACAAATAGACTTCAATTCTATCAGTTTGAAACAACTGCAAGCCAGAAGTGCCTTACCCAGTTCTTGTGGGTTGGGAATGTGAAAGTGGTCTAGTTGAGCAGCCTGACCTGCAGTTTGAGTGTGGTCGCAATGAAAATGTGTCTCAGGCTATCCCCATCTGAAGGCTGAGGCTGGAGCTTCCCATTCCAAGATAGCTTATTCATTTCACTGGAAAGTTGATGCCAGTTATTGATGGGAAAGAGGCCTCATTTCTTCTCCACATGGAAATTTCTGGAGGAGATTTGACCATACTCCTGTCAGAACAACTTACCCTAGCAGCAGTGCCCAACCTTTTTGGCATTAGTGATTTATTTTGTGCAGGACAGTTTTTCCAGGGCCGAGGGGGATGCTGGTACCAGTCAGTGGCCTGGGAGTTAAGGACTCTTGCCCTAGGACTCGTACACTCTCATGTCTGCCATATTCTGTTTTTTAGAAGCAAGTGACCAAGTTCATCCCACATTCAAGGGGAAAGCAATTAGTCTGTATTTTTGAATAGAGACTATTATTTTGTTAAAGAATTTCTGAACATATTTGAAAATCCATGATAAAATACATTAAAATTTTGTATTTTCTCACTGGAGGAAACATACAGTTACTTGCTGCTGGCAGTGACCGGTGCTGGGGCTGTGGTGTCCCTAAGTCCGCCAACTTCAAGAAATATCTACCAAGTAGTACCTGGGCACACCATGGCACACCTAAGAGAAGGCCCCAGTTGACAGTCTTTCATAAGGAACCAAAACTCCAGTTGGCAGGTTTGAAAGAGGATGGTAGGGGTTGTTTGTTTGGTTGGTTGTTTTGGGGGGGTTTTGTTTGTTTTTAGCTCATTTAGAAATAATTTAGGAGAACACTGGTTCAGATAAGCTTAATCCAGGACTCCTGGAACGTGCCCCAGATCTGTTTCTGTCTCTGCTTTCTCCTGGTTGGCACCACTCTTGGACTCTCAGCAGTGGTCCCTGGAAATTCTGGATTCATCCATCATGGCCAAGGCAGTCCCCCTGGCTTCAAACCTTGTACTACTGTGTTCCACAAAGAATAGAGTGGCTGCATCCCAAAATTCCCAGCAGAGTTCCTTAGGTTGACCATAATTGGAGTTCCTCACATTAACTGCAGTTCTTCCTGTGAGCTAAAAAGGAGGTTAATAGCAGCTCAAACCACCTGGCTAACAGCAGGAGACGGAGGAGGGGTTGTTCCTCATGGTACCAGGAAGAAAAGAGAAAGGCGGTTAAATGAAACTGCTTATTACAAGGCACTTAGGTTTAAAGTTAACTCATTCAGAGGAAGAACCTTTTGTGGGGAGAACAGGATTATCTCTCATTCACATAAAGTTTATAATCACTGGGCTGTCAGGACCATCCCCAGGAGGAAGAAGAAGGAAGACCTAGAGCTTATACTGTCCTGAAGACGAGTGGGGACTGGGAAAGATGAGGTGGTGATGTTTTGGTATACCAGTAATTCAGCTAATGGAGTGCTTGCACTGAACATTACAGAGGTTCAGGAATCAGGGCAGTGGAGCTGGAGGGGTGCTGGGATGGGAGAAAAGTCAAAGCAACAGAGAAAGAACGAAAGAAGGGTTGGAGTAGGAAAAGCCAAGCTTCCCAATTGTACCTCTTTCCAGTCAAGGAGTGAGCAGCTGAAATAGATGGTTCTCAGAAGAAATATGAGTGGCCAATAAATACATAAAATAAATAAAAGCTCAGCATCTTTATGTTTGCTTGTTTTTTGTTTGTTTGTTTGTTGTTTGTTTTTGAGACAGGGTCTCCCTCTGTAGTCTAGGCTGGTTTTGAGCTCACTGTGTGGCCCAGACTGGCCTCAAACTCACAGCAATCCTCCTGCCTCAGCCTCCTGAATGCTAAGATTATAGACATGCGCCATCGTGTCCAGCTTAGGTGGTGCTGGGGAATAGAACTCCGGTACTTAGTGCTTGCTAGGCAAGTGCTCTAACTACTGAGCTATCCCTCCAGCTCTATCAGCATCTTTGGCCATAAGAAAATGCAAACCAGAACAGCACTGTGGTTCCATCTAACTGGTAAGAATGGCTGATATGAAGAATTTAGAAAACAACAAATGCTGGTGAGGTTATGGAGAAAAGGAGCCAGCGTATGTTGTTGGTGGAACTGTGAACTGGTACAACTATTATGGAAAGAAGTATGCAGATTCCTCAAAAAAAAAAAAAACACTGATAATAGCTATCTCATTTGACCCAGCTATACTTCTTCTAGGTACCTTTCCAACAAGCTGGTGACATCACTCAGGGATTAGAGTGCTTGCCTAGCAAATAGAAGTCCTTGGGTTCGATTCCCCAGGACCACATAAGCCAGGCGTGGAGGTACATGCCTATAATCTGAGCACTCAGAAGGCTGAGACAGGAAGATTGCCATTTGTTCAAGGCCAGCCTGAGCTACATAGTCAGGACCAGCCTGTCTCAAAAAAGTAAAGGTAAGCCATCATATAAGAATGGTACATGCATACCTATGTTTATAGCAGCATAACTTACTATAGCTAACTCTTGGAAGCAGCTGGTATGTCCATTAACAGATGTATGGATAAGGAAGATATGATATATTTACAGAATGGAATAGTTCTCTGCCATAGAGATAAATTTGAATCATCTGTAGAAAAATGGATGCTCCTTAAGATCATCACACTTAACAAAATAAATCAGACACAGCAGGTTAAATACTACATGGTTTCTCTAATATAAGAAAATGAAAATATAAAAAAGTAAAAGAGCTAAATAAAAAATAAAAGAGGGGCTGGAAGAATGGCTCAGTGGTTAAAGTGCTTACCTAGCAAGGGCTAAGTAGCTGAGTTCGATTCCCCAGCACCGCATAAGCTGGGTGTAGTGGTGCATGCATATAATCCCAGCACTCTGAGGGCTGAGACAGGAAGATTGCCATGAGTCCAAGGCCAGCATGGGCTTCATGGTGAGTTTAGGACCAGCCTTCATTACAGAGCAAGACCCTGTCTCGAAACAGAACAAAAGAGATGGAAGTAAATAGGAAGATAGACTTTGTAGAGAGGGAAAAGGAATGGTGGGGGACGAGGGGGTGGGAAGGAGGAAGGGAAATAAAAATGACCAAGGTGTGATATGTCTGTGCACCAGTTTCTTAAGCTAATTGTTGTTACGTATCATATGTACATACTAATAATAATTTTGGCAAAAAATCAAATTATGTCTTTTGCATAGCACTATATCTGTAATGCCTGGCCCACTGAGCTAGGTACACAATGTTTGGGGATTATCTAAGTAATGAGTGAAGGTCACCATCAGTGACGGTTTCTGCCAGACTGTCCCTTTGCTGTAGCTCTAGGTTAAAAGCAGCACCTCGGGAAGAGACAACAGAGTCCGTCCAGAGGAATGGCTTCCGATCCACTTGTCTTTACCTATGATTAATGTGTGAGCAAGCATTAAGAGAACTGTTCTCTTTTCTACTGATTTCTCTTGAACTATCCCCAGCTCAATTTTTAATCATCTCAAACCCAGGCCTTCAGGAGCTGATTTTAAAAAAGGAATCTTTGATAATCGTTAAGTCCTCAATCATGAAGTTGCTAAAAATGCACAGCACCACCTTATTTGAAAATCAGTCATTCCTGCCACACTGTGTCTCTGGGGAGCTCTGCTGTCTAGAAGGCTGTGACTGAATCTCTCCCAGTTCCTACTTTGAGGAAGATGTTAGCTTGAGAACTAATTTATGTCCCCACAAGATCATTAACTACTACTACTACTACTACTACTACTCCTTCTCCTTCTTCTTCTTCTTCTTTTTGAGGCAGTCTCACTCTGTAGCCCAGCAAATCCTCCTGCCTCTGCCTCCCTAGTGCTGGAATTATAGGTGTGTGTCACCATGCCCAGCTTTATGTCGTGCTGGGGAATCGAACTCAGGGCCTTGTGTTCATTAGGCAAGCATTTTAATCACAGTGCTATTCCTTCAGCCCAAGATCATAAACTTTGAATATACTAACACACACACACACACACACACACACACACACACACACACACACACACACATTTCCCCCTTGTACTGAGGGTAGAACCCAGTGCCTTTGCACTAAGCTGTATCTCCAGCCTTGGATTGGTTGGTTTATGTTTTTGAAGCAGGGTGTCACTAAGTTGCCCAGACTGGGATCAGACTTGTATCCTCCTGCCTCAGCCTCTCAATGCTGGGATTTCAGATGTGTTCCAACACACCTGACTTGACTACATGGTGTTGGAACACAGAATGCACAGACAACGCGGGAACGCCTGTAGTGAGGGCACTGTGCAGCGCCACCACCACCTCCTGTGCCCCCACCACAGTCAGTTCATTTGAAGTCCAGGTACATCAGGTGTTACATGTGCTTACGTAATTTGGTGAGTAAAACATAGCTATACGGGTAATAGTATTTCCACCTACCTACATGAATGTGTGCTTGTGAAGACAGGTGTTCGTCATTATTAAGCAGACTTGTAAGTTTTCTCAATTATTTAACTTGGGCTTGTGTTACATAGTAAAAATATAAAAAGGAAGCTTTGTTACTTGTGTGTGTGTGTAGATATATATACATTAATATATATTTGTGTGCATGTGTATGTATATATATATATATATATATATATATATATATATATATATATATACCAGTAGATATATTAGCTGTATTATATATTTTCTGTGCACCCCAAGGCAATTCTTCACCCAGGGCAGCCCAGACAAACCAATAAGTTGAATGCCCACACTCTAAAAGATGCAATTGAGTGAGAAATTGGCTCCCCAGCTCTGTTCCCCGTCACCTCTTTTTTTCCTCACCTCTGTACCCCATCACCTCTGTTTCTTCACGCAAAGAGAGAACACAACATGGATGAACAAACTGTTCTGTTTTCCAGCAGAGTTATTGGGGCTAATCATGAAATATTTAAAAAGCCTGCTTGGCTACCAAGTCTGAGAGGCAGGAGGTTGTGGGCATATTGGCAGTTAAGGACTAGGGGGCCTGAAATGAAGAATTTACAGAATGCAAAATAACATCTGACTGTAACCTTCACTGCCTGAAACAACTTGCAGTTGGCCATTCCCTACAACTATCTATGATTAAAACATGATAAATGACAACACAGGCGCTAAGGGTGAAAAGCCTTAGCGACTGGGTTGTTTAGCAAAATCTCCTTCCTATGCAGCTATAATAAAACTCCCCAGACAAGGAGACTCCTTGGCCACCCACTTCAGGACTCCTCGTTTATGAAAGTTTATGTCCCTCTCTCCTTATCTTTCCAAATAAACTACCCACTTTGCAATGTGCCTCCTTTGTCCTTGACATCGTGACGCACCAACCCCCAAGTCATGTGGTAACATCTGGACTAAGAATCAGAAGCCATGGTTTCCTATTCTTCCACGTCAGAGTCATGGAACATTGGCCATGTTCGCTATACTGCTCTGAATTTGAGTTTTTTCATTGTGAAGTGTCACTGTTCTTCCACTTTCAACCTACAGAGGAAATCCGAGACAATGCATGGGGATATGTTGTGGAACTCAAAACTGCTGTCCAAAACATGAAGTGGCACTGCTGACAACTGACACCTCCGGAAAAGTTAGGCAGCATGCCATCCACTGCATCTGCTGCAGGTAACAATCAAAACTAGGCCAAAGGTGCAGGCAGCACAAGGGTCTAACCTCCTAGAAAATAATTGCCTCATCTATTCTACCTTCAGTGCCAGTATATATTGTCTGGCAAAAGCCAATAGCAAGGCCCTGGGGTAGTAGGAGAAAAGGGTACCAATGTGTTACCTCTGGTGCTGCCAGATGTCTGGGTTCAGGAACTCCCCATTTCATTAAGAATAAACAGTAGGAGTTCACGGAAGATTCAAAGCAAGAAAAGGTTTGTGGTGAAAGGAAAGCTCCTGAGGATAGGCTGAGGGGTTCTCTAGTGAGGCTCCCACAAGAGTGAAGGTCTGGATCTCTGTAAAGCTTTCCACGTTTAGCTACCTGTATGGCAATTTGTGCTCAAAGGAGGCTATCTCTAGCAAGAGAGGCTGCCTTAGGGCATCTACAGGAAATAGGGAGGAGGTGGGGGTGAGTTGCCAGGCTTTGCTCATTCTCCTTTATTGCTTCCCAGAGGGGCTGGGCCTTGCCCAGGACCTTGACTGGGGGTCCTTGATTCCACCTCCGGCCCCTGGAATGCCCTGTCTTGCCTAGCTATGCAACCTGTTGTCCTGTCTATCAAGTGGAACACATACAGGCGCCTGGAAACCCAACCTGGCCCAGTTTCTTCGCCTCCTGGTGCACAGCCTGTTTCTGGGGCCTTCTCTGGGGAGGTAAATACCCGGAGGCCAGGAGCCCACCTGTGTCCACCCAGCCTAGAAATGACCCCTGAGGGAATCAAAGCGCGCAGACTTTCACTTGAAACAAAGCCACTGGCCGGCAAGTTTCCCGGTTAGTAATAAGGAACGGAGGACTTGGCAGCCATGACGGATTTGCAGTAATTAAACTGACACTGCTGGGTTAGGAGCCTGGGGATTGTCTGCCGCATTCCCCTGCTCCATTCCCTCCGCTCCAATTTTGCAGACAGACATGAATGCCTCTAGAAGGTATTAAGCAAAAAGTTTTCTAAAGAGGATTGAGTGGGACCCAGCAATCGATTAAGAAACTCAATGGCCCTAATCCACGGGGAATTGAGGGAAGGGCTTCTCAGCAAGCGCTGCGGTTCAAACGCAGTTCAGAGAAACCCGGCGCCGCCGGGGGCCTAAGGCGCATGCGCAAGGCTCCGGCTCCGCCCCCTCGCGCCCTTTCGGCTCTAAAGGCGGAAAGCCGCCGCAGCCCCCTCGACGGCGAGGTGCCGCAGAACCAGAAAAGGCGGAGTCTCGTGGGTCCAGCCCCGGCAGTTTGTGTGAGAGTTTTTATTTTTCTTCAGTTGTGAAGCTGCACGCGGTAGCAAAGTAAAAACCTCAGGAAATGGGCCTCGCACTAAAATGTTTCTCCTTATGAGAGCCCAGAACGTGCAGCTAAATGTGTTCGGAGTGAAAGAGTAAAAGAAGTTGGGGAAGGAAAAGATTTTAGGGAAGACGCCAGAGGGGCACCCCCACCCGAGGCCAGATGCCCGCTGCCAGCCCTAGGCCTTCCTTGCAGAGGGAAGGGAGCGGGACCCCACGCCTGGCAAGGAGGGCGCGCCCCTCCGCCCGGGCCCAGGTGGGCACGCTGCCGTGGTGGCCCTCCCCGTCACACCTGCGCTCTCACCTGGACTCCAGCCACAGGCACTTCACCCGGTCAGTACTCGCTTTGGAAATTTCCTTTTCCTTCCCCGCAACCATTTGGACTCTCGTTTTATCTCCTTCTTTTCACTGGGGGCAGGAAGTATCCCTCTTTTTATCTAAGAAGAGATTTGAAGATCAAGAATTCTTACCTAAGTGAATAGGTTCCCCTTGGAGCGTCAGAAAGTGAGAGCCCTGAATAGTTAATGTGGTATTGTCACAATGCCGGGATTATTATTTTGGAAGGATTTGGTCAGATAACAGCAGATCTCATTGTCACTGGGAAGTAAGCTCACCTTGTTCAAGGTGCTTGTTTCCTAATAAGTGAAATCTGCCGCCGCTGTCCCTGGTGGAAACTCCCCAGCATCTGATCTCCTCCGTCCACAGCACTGAGCCCCATCCGTGCTTTTCAGAGCTGGCAAAGTTGGGAAAAGGAAAGTCAAAGCACCTGCCAAGGCTGGCAATGGAGCTGCCAAGAAGGGACCAAGGAAAGGCATAGGTACTAAAGGAAAGAAATGGAGTCTCCCAGGATAGAGGTAAGGATTCTGAAAGAAACAACCGTTAAGAGCTGAGGTAGGGGACGGGGAAGCATAGGGAGGAGAGGTCAGAAGGTGGGGCTAGCGATATAGGAATCCCTCCTGCGAGTACCTAAATCTGCCGGCTTCCTGGAATGGGCCCAGACCAAGGAAGGTAGAGTCACCATTCTGGTCCTCCACTCTGCTGGCTCATAAGGCTAATTGGCATTTCAGGAAAAGCATGCGTTTTCTGGTGCCTCCAGTGGCAGGTGGGTGTTGTTAGCATATGAACATGTGTGATTTGGAAATAAAAAATGAAGGAGGAGAAGGGGCAAGAGAAAGAGAGGGGAAGGACAAGAGGAGGAGGAGGAGGATTCCTTAACCCCAGCCTCATACCAGAATTGAGATCTACCCTGACGTGACTGAAAAGTCGGCAGCCTTCTGTTCTAGAGCCACAGCTATATCTCCCTAGAATAGTTTGCACATAGCTGCTGGTGTTGCGTAAACCGCAGATAAAGGAAAGTATTTAACAGGTTATGTGGCTCAACTTAGCACCCTTCTGAAGAGCTGCCCTGCCTGTGGTCTCTGGAAAGGACAAACCAGGAAAGCCAGTGAGAGGCAATGAGGCCTCAAGACCCTGAGTTGTCATCTCTGCACTTTCTTGGAGTGTAGCTGCTTCTCACTTCTGGAACTCCTGGAAGATTTTTGATTCTCTACCGTTCTCTGTCAGGACCCTCTTACTCAGGAGAAGCTGAACACAGGAATGGAAGTCGGGTAATGGCCACAAAATCTTGCCTGTTCCTCCTGTGATCAGAATGGCCTTATGACTTACTCTGGCCCATAAAATATAGCGAAGTAGCACTGCGCCATTCCAGCCTAGGTCTGGAAATCTACCAGCTTTTGCTTTTACATCCTGGAGCCCTGAGCTAATGTGAAAAGAGATCTAGCAATAGAATAGCTAAATAATTTGCAGGGCTTAGTATAAAATGAAAATGTGACATTCTTTGTTTGAAAATTACAAAGTTCAAAGTATGACAATAGCTCACTAAATCAAGCACGGGTCCTTTTGCTTATGGATTGCTGAGGGACTGCCCATGTTCCACACATTAAAACTGACCTTGCTGGCTACTCTGCTGGTGAGATCTTAGAGACAAAAAGTCCTGGCCAGGTATTAGGCAATCCAGCCATCCCAGCCAGGGTACCTGACGTGGGAGTGAATCTATCTTGGATTTCTATCCCTGGTGGAGCCTCCTGTAGGTGTGAAAGCATGAGAGACCTCAGGTGACACCAGTAAAAGAACTGTTCAGCTGAACCTAGCTCAAGTTACAAGACAGTGAGCAAATACATGACTGTTAGTCCAGAAATATCCCCAATGTTCCTTATGGCTGGCATGCATAGTTATTAGGGGCACAAAGGTTTGGAATGATATTTACATAGAAGTAATTAGAACAGGAGGGAAGAGAATTCACAGTGAGTGAACATATACTGTGTACCAAGTACTGTGCTAAGGGTGTGGCTTGGAAGAATATATAATATTCTTGTTCCAACTCTTCTCTGCTCTCTCTGATGCTTTTTGTGAATAGCTTTTCTCCAGCTAGGCCTCCATCATGTCCTTCTGCCATGGCTGGTGTACCATAACCAGACTTAGTCCTCTGAGACATGAGCCAAAATAAACCTCCCTTCCTTTCAGTTGTGGGTGTTGGGCACTGTGTCCCAGCAATAAGAAAGGGCTAAGACATTTCAGCATGTGACATGTTCCCAATGGCCACTGTCCCATTACAGCTCTGTGATCTTCAATCCCAGTTCCTATGCTCCCAGGGGACCTAGAGGTGTATAACGTTGAAGAAAACTCCGGTTTTCTGATGGTGAACATACAGAGAAAATGTGCTGTGGCTAGCTGGGGGTAGTTGCCACTCATATATCCCTGCAAACCTAAAGCATCTTGGTCACCCTGGGATGTGTGCTGGGACAGTCTTGTACTCAGTAGAAGGAAGAGTTAATTTTAACATTAGGCTAAGCCAGAGTCAGTTGAAGGAGCTAAAATGGTTATCCTCGTGTGTTAGCATCCAACGCAAAAAGATTTTATATTGTTCATTGCTTGGAATTTTCTCATCAAGCCTTTTAATGTCTTCAAGGGGTAAATAAGTCTGTATGCAGGTAGCTGCCTGTGTATGACACTGATGTGGGTGGTGAACGTGTCATTCTAGGTGAGCCATCAAATCAGATTAAATGCTCTTGGCCTTAAGTGACCTAGTGACATTCTCTTGCTCAGTAGATGATGGCAAGACAGTGGTATGGACTGGTGTTTATGAGCACAAGCTCTGGAGCTGGAGGACTTGAGGTTCTAGATCTGGTTTTTTTAATTTTTATTTTATTTATTTATTTATTTACAAACCAGTGATGTTGGCCAATTGACTAACTTTCTGAGCCTCGGTTTCTCGTCTGCCTACGAAATGAGATGCAGTAAGGACTGAATGGGATAAAGAATGTGACACATCCAACAAGATGCCAGACATAGGGCAAGGCTTATAAGTGGCAGCTATTGTTTTATTTGAAGAACAAAAGTAGATAACTATTCTTTCTTTGCTGTTCCTGTTTTTTCCTCTGTTCTTTCTCTATGAAGTACATTTGTGGGTCCCTCCACTTTTCCCTATCATCTCCCATTTGGCTCTCCACTCTCACTATCCATTACCACTTCTTCTCTCTCTGTCCCCGCAGTCCTTCTTTCATCCTCTGAATTGAGGTTGTACAGAGGAAGATGAGGAGAAGAGAAGAGGCAGAGGTGGCAGGGTGGCAGTGCAGCTCATGGGACTGTGTGGGACATGGACTGTCCTATCTCTGAGGATACTGCTTTTCCAGTACTCACACTTGGAGGAATCTCAGCAATTATCTGATAAAGTCCAGTACTCATTAGGTTGAAGGTGAGGAAGCAGTGGAGACCTTAAGTGGCTTCCCCTCAATATCGGTCAAGCCTGAGCAAGATCCCAGGTCACTCATACTCCCATCCAAAAGAAAGGGGAAGCTCAGCTCCATGTTTCCATCTCAGCCAGGACCTCTGTCTTCCCAGAGTCTCTTACCTGCTTTCCTGCTCAGCTCGTGAACTATCTAAGTGCACCAAGATTTTGGCCACAATGGTCTCTGTTCTGTGCATAAGATAATTACCTTAGTGGTCATCAGTAGGAAAAACACTAAGGGGCTAGAGGAATAACTCAGTGGTTAAAACACTTGCCTAGCAAGCGCTAAGTACAGGAGTTTGATTCCCCAGCACCACATAGGCTGGATGTGGTGGCGCATGCCTGTAATCCTAGCACTCAGGAGGCTGCGGCAGGAGGATTGCTGTGAGTTTGAGACCAGTCTGGGCAACATTGTGAGCTCAGAGCCAGCCTGGAGTATAGAACAAGACCCTGTCTCAAAAACAAGCAAAAAGAAAAAACACTAAGAAAGAATAACTTGGGTTTTTTTTTTTTTTTTGAGCATTCATTCTTTTCTAAGTAAGGTGTTAAGCATCAACATTACATCCTTTAATAAATACTTTTGTTTTAAATTCTGTCTTAAAGTTTTAAATGTGTAGTTTGTTTGTTTTGGTTTTGCTTTTGGAATTATTTAATTGTTTTGTAGTGCTAGGGATCAAACTCAGAGCCTCTCTCATGGTATTGCAAGCAGGAACCCACGTGAAGCAGAAAGGGAGAACTAGCATATAGCCTTCCACATCCTGGCCCAGTGATCTCCCGCTTCTGGGTCAAGCCTTAGTGTGCCACCCTGTCTTAGTTACTTTTTCATTGCTGTGACAAAATGCTCAACATTCACAATTTAAGGAAGAAAAGGTTTATTTTAGCTCACAGTTTCAAAAGGTCACAGTCCATCCTTGGTGGCTAGCAACAGTGGAAGCGCTTAGTGGAGGAAGAAGAGGAGGCAGCTCCTCATGACGTCACAAATAGGAAGCCAAGTCAAGTCCAGTCAAGTCAAGCCAACTCCAAGAAGGAAAGTAGGGAGCAGCATGTATTCTTCCAGGTCCCTTCCCAATGATTTGCTTCTTCTAGGTCCAGCCTCAGTGTACCACCCCTTCCAGGTTTAAGCCCCCACCGCACACCTGTAATCCAGTCCACATGCTGGTAATCTAATCCACACTCCTGCAGTCTATGATCTGTCAATGCCTGTCTTCCACCACACACTATAATCTGCCACACACCTAGATTGCACCTCCAAACCAGGCTCTCATCTCCTAACAGCACATCGTTCCATAGATAAACCGTAACATTCAAATGCATGAGACTTTGGGGGCCAGATTCAAGCCACAATACACCCCTTCTGGCCTAAGCCCCAGGCACCTGTCCCTTGCAGCCAGACCCCACCTACAAACAACACATGGTGCCAGAGGTATCCAACCACATCTAAACACATGAGGCTTTTCAGGAACACCCCAGATCAAAACCACAATAGGACATTAGGGGGAGGTGGGCATAAATATAATAAAGATAATACATTATATATATATTTAAATGGTTTTCCCCCTGGTTAGCGTGATGGATCTTATGCCTCTGGGAGATTTGAGATTTGCTTACTTATCTGGTACTGAGGACTTAGTGCAGGGCCTTCATGCTGAGCTCCACATTTCCAGGCTGGTTTTGGTTTTGATTTTGTGACAGGATTTTACTAAGTAACAAAGTTGCTAGGCTGGGCTCAATACTTCCTCCTCAGCCTCCCAGAGTGCTAGAATTATAGGCCTGCCCCACTATACCCACCTGAAATATCATTTCTAATGATATTGTCAATAAATCCCAACAGAAGCAGCAAGGATTGTTAAGGAACTTTCTGGCACCATTAGAGATCCTGAAGACTGCGCTGTTAGTGGGCAGCAATGATGACGCTCCCCACTCTCTAACACCATAGATATCATCAGCTGTAGTGCAATAGAATGCTCAGCTAGCTATGGACTCAAAGGATTTCAATACAAGATCATTGGGCAATAAACACAAAAACAAGAACCACGTAGGTGGTGTTTTAGTTACTTTCTCATCGCTGGAACAGAATATTTGACATCCACAACCTTAGGGAGGAAAGACTTAATTTAGCTCTCAGTTGCAGATGGTCTCAGTCTGGTGGGCAGGTGGAAATGGTAGAATCACATGGCAGGGATGGAACCAGGTCAGAGCTGGAGATGGAGCCAGAGCTCCTGACAGCACAGCAGAGCATAGAACCAAGTCTGGGAGGAAGGGTGGAACCAGTACAACCCCTCCAGGTCAAGCTCCGAGCTTTTACCCCTTTCAGCCAGGTCCCACCCCCAACAGTGCGCAGTATCTGTAGGTATATGACATGAGGCTTTAGGGGGACATTCCAGAACCAAATCACAACACATGATTCTCAATAGAGGATCTACATGAGAGCTGTGAGCCTCTCACTGAGCCCCAGCTAAGCTAGGAAAAAAAAATTTCTCCAAGTACAGATATCAAGAGTATAAGTCAGACATTGAAAAAAAAAAAAAAAAAAAAGGCCAACACCAGTTCTAATTGAAGCACAAGGACCAAGGTCTGCACATCTAAGACTCATTGTCTTCTGTTGCCATAAAGTCTCATGCCAGACATGCCAATACACCAAAAAGTAATCATTTGGCAGAATAAAAAATTGGTTATTTACCTTAGCAAACCAAGGGCAGGGTATGTCATTCAGTGGACGAGTATGTGTGAGGCCCAGATGGATAAACAAATAAACAAGCCGCTTTCATATCCAGAAAGACTAAGAAACAGTTACTAGTGAATGTAAATGTAGAACCAATGAGTAGAATTTTGTCAGAGAAAAAAATAAATAAATGAGCCACATTTGTTTTGTACAACTGAATGTGGCTTGGTAAAGTTTTTACTCTTATTTATGAAAGGAGAAAGAAATCACATTGAATGTGTATCATGATAAACAACCATTACATTTCGGTATGTTATGCACATGCTTAATTATTTTAAATGGCTATAACACATGGCATCCACACAACTTTTTGTGTTTTTCTGTGCTGCTATGTTGTCTTCCTACTTATCGATATTAACAGACTCATAAGCTGTGAGTCACAATTCCCTCAGATGAGCATAAAGACAACTCTAAGTAGCTTAAAGGAAAAGAGGATTTATTAGAAAACTATTGGGATTGCTGATTGACCTGCAAGAGCTAAGCAGTACTGGGGACCAGAGTTGACGTCACCAGCACCTCCTCATTGCTCATTCTTCTTGTAGATGTCTCCATATGATGGAGGCCATGCCAACCCTGCAAATAAGGACATCAATCATACAACTTTAATCCAAAAGGGAGGATAGTCTTTCAAATAGAAAAGAGAGAGAGAGAGAGAGAGAATGGCTTTGACTTGGATTGGATCATGAGTCTGTCCTTGACCTTTCACTGACTAAAGAGCTGGGACCAGAGAATGTGTTAACAAAATAAGGGCAATATTTGCAACATATAACCGATGTAAACAGTCTACTAACATTTAGGTCTTATCTATTATAGCTATTTTACTATTTTAAGTTATGCTATTTAAAATTATTTATATGTAGACTTCTCTTGAATTTTTTTCCCCTCTCAGTTTCTTTCATTGACATTGTAGGTTGTTCACCTCTGAGGCAGATGTTTAGCCACTGGGTACTGTAAATCTGCCGTATTTTCCAAATGGGGAAGGACCAGCCGTGGGAATGGTAGTTCACTGAAGGTGATTAAGTTACTAAGTGGCAAAAGGCTATATACTTTTAAAGTATAAAGAATAGCTATATGATAAAATCAGAACACAAAGTCGTGGATTTTTATGAAAATGACAGCTGAAGGAAAAGAGAAAAATTCAAATGTCTTCTTTTTCCCCCATTAGAGCAATATTCCTTTCTTCTCAGACTGTCAGCCTGGGTCTTCTTTAGCCTTCTCTTTCCCACAAGGAAGATCATGCTAATATTCTTTTCAGGAGCCAATACCACATTCTGTCTCTACTTGCAAGAAAATAACTTGGCCGCCAGTAAATATAATTGGTGCTAACAGTGATTTATTATATACCCAGTTCTCCAGATGGCCTTTCATATCGAGATAGTTTTTTCTGAAAACAAAAAAAATAAGAAATATTTTCTCCTCATCAGGTTATAACAAGTTTACAATCCACTCTGTCAAAAGATGAACCAGAAACTTGATAGAGTTCCTTTAAGACAGAAAAAAAACCAAAAAAACACATTCCATCTGGTAAATAATTGCTGGAGTTGCATTCCTGTGCATTCAGGCACAAGCAAACGTCGGTGGCATAGAGCTGTGAAAATGCTTAGGTCTAATGGGACAACCTGAGATTAAATCTACTTAGATTTATCATACACTGAAATTGCAGCCTCCTGCAGTGTGAGTGTATCCCAATCTCTCAAATCACCCACGACCTAATGAATTGGATAGATGTAAGATTATTGCAAGAGTCTGGCAAAACTTTATTTGTTTGTAATGCTACGGATTGAACCCGGAGCCTTCACAATGAGCTACCCCCAACCCTTTTTAGTATTTTTGTTTTCTATTTTGAGAAAGGGTCCTGCTGAGTTCCTAAGTTGTCCAAGTTGGGCTCCAGCTTGTGATTTTTCATGCCTCAGCCCCCCAGAGTACTGGGATGACAGGTATGCACCACTACAACTAGCTGAAATATCACTTTTAAGTGGGATGAGTATGTGCCACTCTTAACTGTGCTAGCTTATTTTCCAAGAAGGCTATCTTCAGAGGACCATAGTCAAATGCTATCCTGAATTATATGCCTTCTTCCTAAGGAACTCACTGGGAAAGGCATCTAAAAGGCTTGTGTCAAGCTGGAGATGGAATGTGTAGGAACGAGAAGAGCAGTAAACAGTAAAAAGTGAGCTACCAAAAGGATTTAAGTAGTTAATGTATAGTAGGTTCATTTCGGCACATGACTGATTCTAGTTGGTGTTTTCAACTAAGAGGAGGAGCTATTGCAGTCAGAGCTTTCCACCATAGGTGGGATTCACTTCCTTATAAGCTCCAGGGCCCTGAAAGTAAAAACGTTGAGAGGGGGGAAGATCCAAGAATTGGAGGAGCTGGGCTCAAATTAGCATTCAACTTAAATACTTTTGTGGGCTAAGCTGGTGAATTAAGTATGTGCAATGGTAAGGCACTGAGGAAGAGACTGCGCTGCAGAGGGCAGCACAGGTGTGTGCATGCACATACACCCCCCAAAACATCCTCAAATTCAAGATTTTTAAGTATTTATTTGGCACTGGACTGGCCAAATAAAACCCCTCTGAAAGGATTTGACCTGTAGGTCAAGAGAAAATTTTCCACTGCTGGAATAAGAGACTTTTAAGCCTTTTGACTTCTGAATTCAGTGATTTTGTGTTTGAGACTAATACACACTTATGTATTGGGTGAGCTGCTTACCTTAATCTCTGTGGTATGAGGAGACAATTTCAACTGAAGTATAAGATATTCTGTCCATCTTCTAGGAATTCAAAAATATTTTTAGGGTTAGGGATGCAGCTCAGTGGTAGATTGCTTGCTTAGTATGTACAAGGCCCTGTGTTTGATCCCTGGCACTGAAAAAATGTTTTAAAAATAAGATGTGCTCATGTGAAGACAACTAACAATGCCAGGCAAAAAGCAGGTAGGAGAAGCATTGCTAACTTTTCTCTAAATGGATCCAGAAGGAGTCACAAAGGGACAAGGCTTCAAAAGATGAGTATTGAGTCCAATAGAGAGAAGCTTTCTTCTAGGATGACACTACAAAGTGAAAACCCAAGGGAGTCGGATGGTGTCATTCTTGGCTCTTTTAAACCCACCAACTGTTTGGGAAATTGGGTCCTTTTCCCTATTTGGAATTGTGGAATTAATAACAAGGAATAATAATTGTGGAATTAATAACAAGGCCAAGTACTGAGCTGGCCCAGTGTTAGAAGCTTATAATGCCAGCGTTTGGGGAGGATGAGGCTAGAGGATTGCTAATTCAAGCCCAGCCTGAGTAGCTTAGTGGCTTAGTGAGAACTTGTCTCAAAAAGCAAAGTCAAAACAACAACAACAAAAATGGGCTGAGGATGTAGCACCGTGCAGAGGCCCTGGATTCCATCCCCAGTACAACATTTAACAAGGTATCAATTGAGACTTTCATTTTTGTCTCAAGAATAGAAGGGAGAGGTAAACTCATTTGTTTGACCTACTGGAGGAAAAAGAAAGAGGGGGAGGGATACATGGGAGGAAGAGACGTACCTTTCCTGAGGATGCATGGAGAATTTCCAGAAACTCCTTTCCCTTTCTAGGCATCATCATGCACCTCTCAACTGCCTTGGGACAGAGGGAGTGTCATTTAGCTTGCAAGGGGGATTATAATTAAGTTAGGGTTTATCTGGTAGTCATTTTGGCAGCCTTATTAGATCCATCAGTTTTAGCTAAGCCACCTAAAGAGGAACTGCTTGAGACATCCTGACCTCAGAGAAGCAGGATTAGGTTAGGCAGAAATTCAGCTACCACCTCTACCCTGTATAAGATTAGGAGGGAGTGACCAAACTTCTCCTGATCCTTATATTGGTTTCTAGTTAATCATTCTGTTCTATGCTGCATCTTCAGTCTCTGGACCTCTCCCTTTCAGGAACTAAAAGTTTGTTTCTGGGTCCTCAGTTCCCCACCTGCAGTCTGAGCCCTGGTCAATTCTCCTTGTGTTTACCTGCCCACTGCTTTTTTGCAAACTTATCAGTAAGGTCTCTGGGACAGTTACCCTTGATGCTAAACCACCAACGCAATAAATTCAGTTTTCAAGTGAAGAGAGTAATTCTAAACACTTAATGGTCAGAAATGAGGAAGCAGGAACTCTACTCAGGTTTTTGAGTTTGTTCTTTAAACCATGCAGTGGATGCCTTTGATAGTGTACTGACTGTCATCAGTAGTTCATAGAGACTCATTGCTTACAAATGATAGAGTCTATGCTGAGACAGACATTCAGGTCCACACTTACCTCCTCAAACAGCCTCCAAAGTTATGCTTTCCTTAGAAAAGAGCAAGAGGAGGCTCAAAGAAGTAAAATAATGTACTTATAGTTGACAGGCACAGGTTCAACCCCAAATCCATCGCAGAAACTGACTACACCCATCACAGCCATTAACTTTTTACGCCGCTACTTCCTATACTACTAATGTGAATGTGTAAGCCCACACTCAACTGCCTACCATCATCTGCTGGGCTGTCATTGGAGGTATGCATTCCCTAACACCCAAACAAAGCAACCATTTGATGTGTGAATTTCTGTCACTGGCTCTTCAGACAGTGCATTTGAGTCACGGGGGAGCATTAAAACAGGCAAAACAACACAATGATGACTCAGATATTTGGATGTAATTGGTTTGGCTTGAGTCAGACATCATTATGCTGTAAGAGCTTCCCAGGTGGCCTGAAGGTATAGTTCAGCGGTTAAAACACTTGCCCAGCAAGTGCTTAGGCCCTAGGTTCAATTCCCCAGCACCACATAAGCTGAGCATGGTGGTATAGGCCTGTAAAATCAGCATTCAGGTGGCTGAGACAGGGGTATTACTTTGAGTTTAATCCCTGCCGGGAATACATAGTGAGGTCAGTACCGACCTGGACTATAAAGTGAGAGCCTGTCTAAAATAAATAAATAAATAAAAATCCCAGGTGATCTCAGTGTGTAGGGAGATCACAAACAGCAGCAGTGAGTACTGACTAAGAGTGAGGTTGTAGGGCTAGTTCTGGTACCAGTATGTGCCTTAGTTTTCTCACCTGTAAAATGGAGATTATCGGAGTGCATAACATGTTAGTGGGATAATGTGAGAATTACATTAAATGGAAAAAAATGGTATGCAGTAATGGTTAGGCTTCTGGTCATATCCCTTGCTGTTGTTTGGATCTGAATTGTACCCCAAAAGCTTCATATACCTATGGATACTGCGTACTGTTGGGAGGTGGGGCGCCGCTGGAAGGGCCAGGTATCTGGGGCCTGAACAGGAGGAGTGGTGTGTGCTGGTTCCTCCCTTCCTCCCAGACTTGAGTCTGTTCTGCCACACTACGAGCAGTCTCTCTCTCTCTCTCTCTCTCTCTCTCTCTCTCTCTCTCTCTCTCTCTCTCTCTCCTGCTCTGGCTCCAGCCCCAAACCACCGTTTCTAGCCACTTGCCTGTGAATGGACTGTGACCTTCTGAAACAGTGAACTAAAATAAGTCTTTTTGCTCTGAAGTTGTAGATGTCAGATATTTAGTCACAGTGATGAAAAAGTAACTAAGATACCCCTAAAACCCTCAGTGAGCCATAATGAAATTAAAAATTATTGTTTCCTTGGTTATAATCTGCAAGGGAAAATATACTTTTAAAAGTTAGATATTTTCTATGGTGATAAGTAGCTTCTTCAAACTTTATCAGGCCTAGGGCATAAACCACCAGTCCCACCTCTCCTTAGCCCAGAAAAATGGACAAAATATGCTGATGCTGGCACTAGAAGATTAAGATCCAGTTTCATTTCCAGGCAAGGGAGGGAGAGGTCAGGTAGGGTCCAGGAAGAGCTGGAACAAGCCTCTGACATGTCTGCTACCTCATTGCATTTTCTCTCCTACTGTCCTTATTTATAGAAGACCCCAGAACACCTGTACAAGGTATGTCAGTGACGTGAGTGATGAGGTGTCTCCTCAAAGATAGGTTTGAATAATGTTTTTTTTTTTTTCATTTTTAGCCAAATACGTGGCTTCTTTTGATTTGGTCAGTGGCAAATAAACCTGAACATATGGATCTAAGTAGCTGGTAACAATTACATGAGAAAATGTATTCTTCTTGCGTTCTGCTCAGACCTTCTGATACCATAGGTTGGAGGAGGGGCCCAGGCCAGAACCAGGAAGCTAACATATAGGTATGAAGTACTAGAATAAGGCTGTCAGGGTTGTTTGGGGGAAAAATTGCCCCCAGAAGGACATTTAAGTCCATGAAAAACAGTAACAGCTACTACCACCAACGGGTGCTGACTAAAGAGACCCACCAGTACGCATACACAGCCATCGGTGTCAGTGTGAGTAACCAAGATTTTCGCCTTCAGCTTTACAAGGGGCCACCGTGACACCTCCCTGTTTCTGCTTCTCCCTGCTGCCTCAGTGAGCTGAGACTGCTACCTCCCCCTCTATAGGAAAGGAAGTTCCATGGGATTCAACGACAGAGCTATCCATTTGTCCCAGCTACATCCTCTACATATCTTCTGAAAGAGTTAAAGACATATTATACTGATACATACATGCCTGTAATTATAGCAATATGTATGCAAAACATTACTTATATCTCCTTTTGGTCATGCCTCAAAAAAAAGGGGGGTGGTGGGGGACTGCAGGAATGGCTCAGCAGGTAAAACATTTGGCTAGCAAGCGCTACATCAAGCTCTAAGTACCAGAGTTGATTCCCCAGCAACACATAAGCCAGGTGTGGTGGTGTATGCCTGTAATCCCAGTACGTGGGAGGCTGAGGCAGGAGGATCAAGGCCAGAGGCAGGAGGATTGCAGTGAGTTCAAGGCCATCCTGGGCTCCATAGTGAATTCAAGACCAGCGTGGGCTGTAGAACGAGACCCTGTCTCAAAAAAAAGGTAGAGCTGTGACCATGAAGGTATTTCTAAGTGACCCAGATTGCTTACAAGCAGACAGCCAGTCAACAGTGTACAGAGAACCCGTCTCTACTTCACACTAGCCCTGTGTCTTCTTCACTAACTGCTCTGAACCAAGTACGTCACATATATTAATGTGGATGAGATTTTGCAGTGCTCAGGGGTATTGTGAAGGTTAAAAGAACCATGGAGGCAGAGTGCTCAGCCCTGTGCCCCTCTCCTTGGAAGCATTCCAGACACGTCTGCTCATGCTGCGAGTTTGCCATTCTTGTTTCCCCTGTGCCCTAGAAAATCAGTCAAATGGTATTGTTCGCTGCAAACCATTACCTCATTCCTTCTTTGCAGCCACAGTCGTAAGCCATTGAGAATCAAGTTTGTGATACAGGTGTGATAAAGGATATAAAATGACAATAGCTACCACAACAGTAAGGGGGAGAGTTTGTCGCGGGTCTCTTCCCTGGGAGCCCCAGACTGGTGGCTTGTGGAAAGAGCCAAAGAGAGGTGACGCAGGACACCTTCCAAGTTCCTGGCCTGTGATAAATCTCTAGTAAGCACTGGGCAGTACTCAGGTTCATCAGTCCAGCAGAAAGTAATAATGTGTATGAAGCAAGAGAAAAGGATTTTCTAGGTTTACCCGAGGGTGGTTACTCTCGGTATTCCCAAGAATCAGAAAACAGCATGTGTTCTGCTGGCTTTCACTGCAGTTTGCTTTGACATCTGCCATGCAGAAGGCAAGAATAATGAAAGTGAAGCTTCGGAAGACAGAAATGTATTTGTGGGTTGGCCTGTAATAGGTGCAGATGTGAGCTCAGAGAGGCCCTGGAGCCCTTGAGTAGTCCTACAGCAACTTTGGCCGTTGCCACTTAAGAAGATGCGTCCATTCACCTGACTTTGCACTGGGAGAACCACCTCTTTCCCACCCCCAGGGAATGGCTGTGGTATACAGCCTGACCAATCAGAGCATCACATTCTTCTAACACAATGATAGATTCAGAAATGTAATCCCATCAGAGCCAGAGATACACAAGGAAACTCAGTTTCTGTTTTGCTTTTGGTGGTACTAGGGATTGAACCCAGGGTCTCACATATATAAACAAGTGCTCCATTACTGAGTTATATCCCCAGCCCTGAATACTTTTTTAAAAAGACTTTATTCAGGTATTATTTACATATCATAAAATTTACCCATTTGATGGGGCTGGGGGAATAGCGCAGAGGTTGGAGCACTTGTCTAGCAAACAAGCACAAGGCCCTATGTTCAGTTCCCCAGCACCACATAAGTCAGGCATGGTGGTGCACAAGCCTGTAACCCCAGCACTCAGGAAGCTAAGGCAGGAGGATTGCCATGAGTTTGAGGCCAGCCTGGGCTCCATAGTGAGTTCAGGACCAACCTGGATCATAGAGTGAGACCCTGTCTCAAAAAAGTATCACCTATTTGAGTATAGGTGCTGCTTCACTTATGATGAAATTATGTTCCAGTGAAACCATTGTAATTTGAAAATATATGAGAATGATATATTGAGGATATAGTTGAGAATGCATGTAATACAGCTAACTTCCTGAGCATTTATGTTTCCCCTTGTGATGACTCTAGTTAAAGTCACATAGCTCACTGCCACTCACTAGCATCTGTCATTAGTCAAAAAGATCAAAATTCAAATTTTTAAGTAAGGTTTCTACCACATATGTAATCACTTTAGTGTCATTATAGACTTGAAAATTTATTGAGTTGCACTGTCTATAAAGAATTCAATCTTTTTTTTTTTGGTAATTTGGAGCAAACAACACAATCTGATCTTAGAACATTTTTATAATGTCAAAAATATCTGTGTCCATTTGTGGTCATAAAAAGACTTTATCACGTTTTTGGGAGAGATTCACACATTTCTTTTGGCGGGGCTTGTTTTCAGTGGTGATGAAAGGAACCTGGAGCTACCAGGAACTACACCATAGAACCCAACTATAAACTAAAACCTGCAGAAGGCAGAGTCAGGAGATGGGGAGAAACTGAGTCTGGAGGTCAGCAGGTGAGTCTCTGACTAGGCAGCACTTAGCATTTTACTACTAGGAGCCGAGCCGCGCAGTCCTCATTTGTCCTTGTCAGTTTGACTTCAGTTTTGTCTCTCTTGCGATGGGAAGAATCGGAACTGATTCCAGACATTTTTAGCCAGATTCTAAGGACTAGCACTGAAAATTTTTACTAACTGGACATTCACATAGAAGGGCCCATCTCCAGATCTGTTGTAATTATAACATTATTTTACAAATGACCACAGAGGCCATTTGACAAAGATTCAACTCTGAAGAGGTGACCCAGGATACACAGGAGAGCCTGGGAAGAGTCCTCAGTTCTCTGTCACCATTAATTTGATCCTATCCTTCTGCCTCAGGTTATAGTAGTTACTACAATGTGTATGTGTTGTGTGCTTGTGTGTTACTTTCAAGCCCGGGGTCTTCACACTGAGCTGCGTCTTCAGCCCTTTTTTTTTTTTTTTTTTTTGAATAAGGATCTTGCTGAGTTGATAAGCCACCGAGCTGTACTCAAATTAGTGATCCTCTTGCCTGAGCCTCTCAGAGTGCTGAGATTATAGGCTTGTGCCACCAAGCCTGGCTGTTATTACCTATTACAAAGCCTTTATTATGTGCCAAACACTGTGCTAAATATTTTGGAAATATAAACTCATTTCATCCCCTCAACTTTCCTATGGGATAGGTGCTACTGTTATTCTCATTTTACAGATGAGGAAACTGGGGCCTAAAGAACAACTTTTCCATGCAGGCACACTAGCTACAAAAATAACACTTAAAAAAAAAAAGTATTGGAGGTGGAACCCAGGCCTTCCGACTGAGTTACATCCCAGACCGTTTTTTATTTTGATGCAGAGTCTCACTAAATCACTAAATTTTTCAGCCTGGGCTCAAATGGGCCATCCTGTGTTATGATTTGGATCTAGAGCGTACCCTAAAAGCCTCATGTGTTTGGATGTTATGGAATAGTTATGGAATCATGTGTTATTAAGTGGTGTGGCCTGGTCACAAAGACATTACCTGGAAGGGTATACACTAGTTCCACCCTTCTTTGCTCACTCAGCTTCCTGTCTGCCATGCCATGAGCAGTTCTCCATCCAGCTATGCCTTCACCATGTGCTTCCACTCTTGACAGCCATTATGAGTAGGTTGAGAAGTTCCAAAACTGTGAGCTAAAATAAAATCTTTTCTCCCTTAAGTTGTTCATGTTAGATGTTCTGTCCAACAAGAAGAAAGTAACAAAGCCACCCTGCCTCAGCCTTCCGGGGTTCTGGAGTTAAAAGCATGCATCACCATGCCAGACTCAGAAGACATTTAGCCAGTGCATTGGGCTGCTTCTTTTTTGCTGTTGTTCTATTTTTTGGAGTCATGATTTTTTCACCGTGTAGTGTAGTGGTGAATTCCCTATGTAACCCAGGCTGGCCTTGAACATGAGGTCTTCCTATCTCAGCCTCCCCATCATTAGGATTCTAGGCAGGCACCACCACACCTAGCCCGGGCTGCTTATTATAAATAAAATTTAACCTAACCTCAACTTCTAATTAGAGTTCCACTGGTCCTTCTTCTAGAGCTATTGCCTTCTTCTGAACTTCTTATTCATTATAAAAATTAAAAGCAAACAACCCAGCTGTTTCCCATTAACCCTTCAATTATACATGTAATAATCTAGTTGATCTCAATGAAGTCTGAACTTTTGTGTTTCTAGTAACTTTGTTCTTCCATTCTTAACGTATAGCACAAAAAAGGTCTAGTGGTGGCAAAAGTCTCATTTTATGCCATTTTAATAATAACTTTGGCTGATACTTAATATGCTACTGTAGTATTAATACTATAATTTATTTGGAGTTTTACTTATTAGTCAAACAACAAAAAGTAAGACAGGCAAGTTAACAAACAACCTGCTTTATTGAAAAAGAAATCCATAGTGAGAATAACAAATCTGCCTTCTCTGATTTCTTGAAACCAAGTGAAACACATAAAGGGCTTCAAACTTTCTGAAACTCAGTGTGGATACAATGTCCTGTATTCTTCATATTACTTTTGTGTACATTGTCACAGTTGATCCTTCCTTAAGCTGAATGGCTCAACAGGGATTGTCAGGTGAATATGTACTGTTGTTTTTAAGGCAGAGCTGTGGAAAGCTATGTAGAATGACATGGGGAGAGTAGTGCTGTAAAATCGACCCAGAGGATGTATACAGGATGGTTGGGGTGAGGTGAGGGATGTAGGCAGTGAGAACATCTTAGAAAGTTGCTCTTACAAAGACCTGAGATGTGGGGCTGGAGGAATGGCTCATCGGTTAAAGCCCTTGCCTAACAAGCGCTGCATCAGGTGCTTAAGTACCCGAGTTTGATTCTCCAGAAGCACATAAGCCAGGCATGGTGGCGCATGCTTGTAATCCCAGAATTCTGGAGAGAGGCTGAGACAGGAGGATTGCCTTGAGTCTAAGGCCAGAGGCAGGAGGATTGATGTGAGTCCAAGGCCAGCCTGGGCCCCATAGTGAGTTCAGGATCAGCTTGGGCAACGGAGTGAGACCCTGTCTCCAAAACAAAACAAAACAAGCAAATAAAAAACAAAGACCTGAAGCATGTTTATTTAACATAGAGCTTGGTATCAGTATCTAAAATTGACTTAGATTGATTGACTTTATTCCAAGTTCTAATGCCAAAATCAATGGGTAATCGACATGGAATTAGAGATAATTGAGCAATTAACAATGGGAATTAACAGTGGGAAGTAACAGCATAAATGTACCAGAGGGCTGGAGTGCGGACCAAAGGAATCAATGACAAGCTGGGCAGGTGATTCTGGATATGTTTGTTCAGATCTCCAGTGAAGGAGTGGGCTTCCCGAACCCTCTGCCAGTGATGGATCAATGCAGAAAACACTGCTGCCCAAAAGAGTCTAGGGCACAGCATTCAGCAACTTCTTCCGGTTTTGTCTCAAAGTTCTTGTGAAAGTTGTGTTTCACCCTCTAAGGAAGGGTATGCTTGCCTAAGGGATATGTGGGAATTTGACAAGGAGTAAATGCCTTCCTAGGCCCCAGCTTACCCATCTCTCATTTCCAGGTTCCTTCTTCCTTGGTTGAACCTACTTTCATATTCATCCTCTAAGAAAATGGTCCAGTATTCCAACTACCTTCCCCACAAACTCAGTATTAACAGATTAATCTTCTCAATGGATCACTACAAACATGGGGGCCCATAGGAGTGTGATTCCTGAATAATGTATGAGCATTATGAAGGTGAGTTTTCCTACAATCTCTGGCTCGTCCTCACAATGTGGGAATGTGTAACCTGAGAGGAGCAGATGACCAAGCTGCTGGGGCGGGAGAGGCTTTGGGCTAGACAAGCTGCTAGTGTCAGGTTCTTCAGTACTCGTAGAAGATTGGTTTCTGGATTCCTCACCACAAAGAATGCCAAATCCTAGGATATTCAAATCCCTTCTGTAGAATGTAGCATTGCATAGAACCCATACACATCTTCCTTTATCCTTTAAATCATCTTTAGATTACTTACTGATAGTACCCAACTTAATGTAAATGCTATGGAAGTAGTTATACTGTATTGTTAGGGGAATAATGACCAGAAAGAAACCAAAGAAGTGCGTGCATATACAGTAAATATGCAATTAAAAAAATCTTAGTCCACTGTTGAACCCACAGATAAGGAACCCACAGAAATGGAGAGTGGATTTCGACAGCAGATTTTTTTACACCTTTGTGTTCAAAACTTTGTTGCTTATTCATGCTGCAAAAGGAAAAACAAAACAAGCCAGAATGTTCATTCATCCTTAAGTTATTTTATTTTGATTTGGAGACAGAAAACTTGGATTTGAGGCTCATTTCTGCCACCTCTGAGTTGTTTGAACTTGGTATGTCAACTAGAGTCAGTTATTTAGACTGCAGAAAGGAACTTACTAACCTTTCTGTCTCATTTACAGCAGTATCGAAAGAAGGAATGAATCCATATCCTTGGAGAATGCTCCATACATACATTATAAACTGCGCCTGTCTTGTGAGAGTGATGTGCCAATAATAACTGCTACTTTTCTTTGAGTGCAGAATATTCTAATACTGATACCTGTTGATGTCTGTAATCTCAACCAGTCATAGGCTTATTATTCCAAGAATGGCATAGCTTCTGGTTCCATAATTTACAAACCAAATACCGTAATTTTAGGAATAATGGAATATTAAAAAGAGAAACCTGTGGAAATTGAGGATTTATGGGCACAGTATAGTTTTCTTTTAAAAAAAAAGTACTATCCTAGAAGTTGGGCGACTTAACCTCTAATTTCTCAAGGATCTTGAGTCAGCATGGACCATTCTGGGCCTCAGTTTCTCCAACCTAAAATGACGATGCTTGGTTATTGTTTCAACTCAACTAGGATGAGTTTTAAAATCCTCTAAGGAGATCCCCAAAGGTGGAATTATTGTTTTGGTTCTTCTTGTGTTCCCAAGACCTAAAAGGTGCTTGGAATGACATAAGTAGTCAATAAAATACAAAAATATGTTATAAATAGATAAATGAAGTAAATAAAAATTTCAAAATTTGCAGACCTGGTTCAACTCTGGAATCCTCATGTAGTATGGAGTAAAGCTTGTGGGTATATTTGGAAAATCCCTCTTGGTCATTTTCCATGCACCTCTGGAAAGGAACTGCCAAGAACCATTAACCACAACAATCTCCAAGGTCCCTTCCCATATAATTGCTAGATTAAGCAAATAAAAAATATAGGCCATCCATTTAATTTCAAGTAAACAATGACTAATGTTTTGAGAGTAAGTAATACCTATTCAATATTTGCTTTCTGGAACTTAGGTAAAGACAACCAGATGAGGCTTCTGCTTAGACAGATGGTTGGGCCAGGGAGGGTCACCTTGAAACTGATTTGGGAATCAGACAGATAGTCTGAGTCTCAGCTCTAACTGTGTGATCTGAATTCATTGCTTAGTTTCACTTGACTTCATAACTATAACTCTACACTGTTGAGCTGGTGAAGATATTAGAGTTAATTTAGGTGTGATGCCTAGCACTTAGCAGATGTTTAATAGAGTTTCATTATTACTAATATAGTTGATCTGACCTGTGGGTTTGAAGAAAAAAGGAATCCAGTGTCAGTGAAGCCTTAATTAACTGAATTGTCAGGTATAGTCCTAGCATGCTCAAATGCCCAGAATACTATTTGCTATTTCTAGGTACAGTTTGGCAGAATTAGAATCAATGCTGACTTTCTCTCAAACAATACCTCTGTGTCTGGGGTAATAAAACCATACTAAAAATTAATGAATTATCCAGAATAAATAAAGGAAGGAAGTCTTTGATTTCCTTCATTATGAAATGCCACTTGTTTAACTTCGACTTCTGATGTCAGAGGTACATATTTGCTCAGGTTTTATAGGGACGATGAGGGGCCATTACTTGAGCAACAGAAATACTTTAATCCTGGGCTAGTTTATCTCTCTTCTAGGTTAAAGTTATCTTAACAGGTTTTGCTGTTTTTAGACATTTATGCTTGATGCCACATTTCCTTGAAAAAATATGGAAATGTGACATCAAACATAAATGTTCCTTAGAAGGCAGCAGTTCTCTCCAGAAACATCTATTTGAACAAAATCTGTAGATAACTTTATTATCAAATTTAAGGGGATATGTCTAGATAGTTGAGTGATAACTCCGTTTTCGAGTGAGGTACTTTGTTATCAGCCAAACACTTTAAGCCTTCAAGGTTGTTTTAGGATGTATTCAACAGATGTTTGTTGTTGAACACATACTCTGTGGCAGGTAATGTGGTAACTGCTAGGGACCATCAAGGAATAAGGTAGATCCAAATCCCTGTCCTGGTGAATGGAGCTCACACGCTGGGATGGAGAGAGAAAAATATAAACATAGAAAGTGAGTTAATTAGGATATGGGTAAGATATAGTTGCTGTGGGAAGAAATGAGGGGAAAGAAGGAGGGACTACATGAAAGGTTAGGATGATAGTTTTAAATAGCATGGTGAGAGAGAGCCTCTCTGGGAAGGTTGCCATTTGAGAACTGGAAGAAAGACAGGAGCCATGCTGATTCAGGTAATGGGGAACACAAATAACCTCAGGCAGGTCACCTGGAGCCTTCCAAAAACAGCAGGGCCCCATGTGGCTGGAGAGTAGAGGGGGAGAGTAGAGAGCAGTAGAGGAGGCAGAGAGATTAGCAGCTCACAATTGTTGGAAAGGACGCCATGAACCTAACATCCAGTTTTGAGCCTTTTTATTCTGTGGCTACAGGGAAATCCTAAATTACTTACATGGAATGAGGGTCTCAACTGCAAAGCATGGGTGGTTTACAAATTTATTTCAGCAACTATGACGAGGGAATCTGTATAGTTTCATGATGGCGCACGTAATTAATTGGAAAGCTCTGAGTTCATTTCATTGGAAAGCTCTGAGTTCATTTCCCTATTTACTAGATATTAGATACCTGTCCTTGGTCAGGTTCCTTTTTCTAAGCTGTTTTATTGGCACATGTTTGCAGTACATGACAGCGGCATTCATGGTGAGGGGTCAGTTCACACACATATTGCATGATGACCATTTTTCTTCCCCTTTCTTTCTTCCATTTTCCTCCATTCCCAGATTCTCTTTGGGCATGTTTCTTAACCTCTCTGCACTTCAGGTTCCATCTCTGTGAAATGGGAGAACTATGAGAGTAAATGCTTCCTTTAGAAGTTGTGAGGGTTTTGAGTACAGTGCTTAACACAGTGGTTGATACATGGAAAATACAGAATCTGGAAATGCAAATTATTTCTTGAAAAGTGTAACTAGAAGGATTTGATATTTTGTCGTGATTGACATGAATATTTAATTGCAGAAACCATTGTGGAAGCCATGTACCTAGCCTCCAAGTTGGTTCAGAAAAATCCCTGTGTCTCTGAGATTTCATGCCGCTCTTAAGTCCCCTCCCACGTTGTACTACAGTTGGTCTGTGTGACCACAGAACGCGACAGCTGTGATGGTATGTCACTTCTGATATTAGGTTATAAAATACACTGAAGTCACCATCTTGGTCATTCTTGTTTCTCTCTTAGCCTCCCTCGCCATTTGCCCTGGGGCAAGACTACTGCCCTGCCAGGAGCAGCCCAATGGAGTACTTCCCCGTGGAGAGTTCCACGTGACAAGCCTTTGGCTGACAACCTTGTGAGTCAAAGCCATTTTTGGAAGTGGATCTGCCAGGTGTTCAAGACTTCAGATGATAGTGACAGAAGCCCTCACTAACTTTTTTCATTGTCAGCACACTCCCCCGCCCCCTTTTTTTTTTCTTTATAGAAGATATTATTAAATCACTAAATTGGCTGGCTGGGCTCAGACTTGCAGTCCTCCTACCTCACCCTCCCAGAGTGTGGGGATTACAGATCCTCTCTACCAGGCCTACTCTCCCTGACATTTTGACCTCAGCTTTATGAGATACCTTGAGTCAGACACACTCAGCTAAATAGCTCAGATTCCTGACCCTCAAAGCTCTGTGAGATGGTCAGTGTTTGTTGTCTGAAGCTGCTATGTTTTGAGATAAATTATGCATGCAACAATAGAAATATATTAATGTGGTTATACTTCTGATTAACTTTTGAATATAATTTATTGGGATTAAGCCTATTTATTTCTCTTTTGAGGGAGGAGTTGATGCTGAGGGTGGAACTTTGAACTTCTACCACTGAGCTACATCTCAAGCCCAAAATCATTGTTGATCCTTGGTAATTAATATACAAGCATTCTTTTTTTCCATTGTTACTTTGAGCATATACACTCTACTTTTTCTCTGACTTTCCCCTTCAGCTTATTTCACATGTACCAATGGAGTGCAAGATTCTTAGCATTTCTACCAGCTCTTTGTCACTGTGCTGTGTTCCTCTGCCACACCATCTCAAATATTCCTGATGGCAGGAGATTTGAATTATTTTCATTCTTTAAAATAGGGTCTGGGCTGGAGAAATGACACAGGAGCACCCTGAATTTGATTCCCCAGCACCACACAAGCCAGGTGTGGTGGCGCATGACTGTAATCTCAGCACTGGGGAGGTTGAGGCAGGGGGATTGCCGTGAGCCCAAGGCCAGCCTGGGCTCCACAATGAGTTCAGGACTAGGCTGGGCTGCAGAGGGAGACCATCTAAAAAAAAAGTGTTGCAATAGAAATAATGCAAATTAGGCAGGCAAAGTACTGAGATTTAAATAGATTAGGCCCCTTGTAAAAGACAGACAACTCAGAGAGGTGTGTCCTCCTAAAGTACACGGACTACAAACAAATACTGAACACATGCAAAGGTTGGATACATGAAGCCTTTCATATGACCTAAGGCAGGGATTGAAAAGAGCTGGGTGAGCTTACTTGTTTAGACAATAATTGTAACTCTCAACTTCTGTGTGTGTCTTAGAGATATGTAGGAGTGACCATAGACAATAAAACCTTGGAAAAATCCTATAAATAGTTGTTGTCTTGGCTCTGAGGATCAAAGCAGAATCTTCGACAGGAGACCCCTGAACTCAAGTCATTGTCCCCAGCCAATGATTTTCTCCTGCCTCCTTGTTCACCATTCTCTTTCCCTTGTCTGGCTATGGTTTGTCACACTCTGCAGTTGTGGCTAGAAGTGAAAAGATAACTTTGCCCTTCTTTGTTGAAACTCTGAACAGTGTTATACACACTAGTTCTCACGTGAATGTAGCATTCATTTAAAGTCTTTCTCTCTTTCTCTTTGTGTAGCCCAGGCTGGTCTTGAACTCACTGTGTATCCCAGTTTAACCTTGAACACATGGCAGTCTTCCTGTGTAAGCTACCCAAGGGCTGGGGTTATAGGTGTGCACCTCCACACCTGGCTGGAGAATCCATGTCAGGGCCTTGCATTCATTTAAAGTCTCTTACATTACCAAATCCTCCCAGCAAGCAGCCGTTATTCCTCCAATTGGCTTCCTCAGATGGGTTAGCTCTTATCCTCTATCTCTGACTTTGTTATCCACCTTCCTGACAAGGTTTTAAGGATGACCAGGTAAGCATACTGTTGTTAACATTTTATTATTAATTGTCATTATTATTTATAGTCCTGGGGGGCTGAATACAGTCTTTGCTCTGGACTATACTCTAAGCTCCTTTTTTATTGTTTATTTAAGGGAAGGTCTTGCTAACTTGCCCAAGCTGGGCTTGGAATTTATAATCCTCATGCTGCAGCCTGCTGAAGTGCTGGCATTACATGCCTACCCTACTGGGCCTCTTTATTATTATTTTATTATTATTATTTTTGGTAATGGAGATTGAAACTATAACTAAACTATATTTCCAGCCCTTTTTTGTTTTTTACTTTTAGGACAATGTCTTTCTAAGCCACTAAGTTACCCAGGCTGGGCTCAAACTTGCAGTCCTGCTGCCTTAGCTTGCCAGGATTACAGGCATGTACCACCATATCCAGCACATTCTTAGCATTTCAAGTGTAATTTGTTTAGCTGGACATGGTGGCGCATGCCTGCAATCCCAGCACTTGGGAGGCCGAGGCAGAAGATTGATATGAGATCAAAGTCAGCCTGGGCTACATCTTGAGTTCTGGACAAGCCTAGACTACAGAGTGAGACCATGTCTCTAAGGAAATAAATAGTTACTGAAAGAATTTATATCAAATATACCAAGGACACTGGGCCAGTGGCACAGACCTGTGGTTCTAGCACTCTTTTTGGTTGAGGCAAAAGGATCACAAGCTCAAGCCTAGCCTGGGCAACTTAGTGGTTTAGTGAGACCCTGTCTCAAAAATCAAAAATAAAAATTAGCTAGGGATATAGCTCAGTGCGAAGGCCCTGGGCTCAATCCCCAGTACCGCATAAACAAACAAACGAACAAACAAACATTAAACATGACTAATCCTCAAACATCATTAGGCCAATGTCCATACATCTGTGGTGCCAGATGCATCAAAGGTATGGGGAGATGGGGAGTTAACACTTGCCTAGTGAGTAGACAGAGGACTTAGTGACATCAGCTTTCATTAGGGTTTAGCAGCGATAATCCTTCATTGAATGTGGGACAGTCTCCTTCCCTTTCCTCAGGGACCCTACCTTCTATTACAAACTGCTCCCTCCCCACCCTGCCATTTGGCCGCACTAGAGACCTTTCTGTTTGTCTTCTGTTCAGTTTGTTTGTCAAAAAGGCTGTCAGGCTCAAAAGATGCTCAGTTGTTTGAAAACTACTGGGTTAGAGAATAGTGCTACGAGATCAAGGTCACAAGATCACTAGGCCAGGATTTCCTTGCCAAGGGAGAGAAAGCTCCAGTGACAATGACTCAGTACAAAGTTATCCTTACTGACATAATTTAAAACAAAACTACAGCAAGCATCCATGCACATACTTTCCCAGCTGAAAGTGATCAGGGCAGTCTCCGGCTCTGTGCTCCAGCCCCGCGGGTTTCACGGCTGCCCCCACTGCTTAGCACCAGGCTTTTTTGCAGAGAACAGAGCCTCCTGGAATCCTGATCTTCTTTTTCACAAACTGTAATAGTCATGACTACCTCACCGGAGAAGCATGTTGCTTCAAAGAATGTTTTTAAGATGACAGGTACAGGCCTGTAATGCCAGCCCCTGGGAGGCTGAGGCAGGAGGAACACGAGTTTGAGCCCAGCCTCTGTAACTTACTAAGATCCTCTCTCAAAATTACAACCAAAAAGTGGGAGGCGGAAGGAATGGCATAGAGGTTAAAGCACTTGAGGCCCTAAGTTTGATTCCTCAGCACTACATAAAAAATAAAATTTAAAAATGGGATGAAGATTTAACTTACTTCAAAGGCCCTGGGTTGGCTCTTACTTCTAAAATAAACAAATAAATAAAATTATTGCTTTATATGTCTTTGAAGCTAAACTCATTATTATAGGTGTGTGTGTGTATCTGTAATATATATATAGAGAAAGGTAGATATAAAATATCTTTAAAGGAGAGGTAGGTTCTTGGGGTTATTTATCTTTGAGTTTTTTATAACCCTAACCTAGCACTAAACATTTGGTAAATAAATAAACATTCTAAAAGTGGATGTGCAGGAACAGGCTTGTACACATAATCCCCATACTTAGGATCCTGGTAGAATGCCCTGTACATTTTGAATGCTCTATAAATATTTCATAATAGCCACAATGATAAAATGATTATAATTATGAATAAAGATTATTCTTAGCACGAATTCTCTGAACTGGGATTATGTCTGTCAGCAGCACAGAACACCTATTTACATAGGATTTCAGGTGAACCTTCACTTTTTAAAATAATTAAAGTAAATGAATTAATAAGTCCTCTACCTTTCACACAGGTGTTTCCGGGATCTGAGGCTACCACACTTTAGAATGTGACAAATTAGGTCTTTTCTTTGTACATTTAGATAATAATTACCCTAATTGTTTACTAATAAGTTATCCACTAGATTATTTTGCATTCATTTCTTAAGCTTTGTAATGTTTATGATTGAGTAAGTGGCACTTCAGCTAGGGTTTTGGATGACAGAAAGCAAGCAAGCAGGACATGTGGTTCTTTCCCTTCTGCTCCCTTGGAACCAAAACACTGTGTCATGAGGGGAACCACAGGGCCATTGGCACAGGTGAGTTTTCCACATTGGGAACCACAGAGTTGAGTTTTATAGTATTAACAAATATTCTTTAGAGAGAAGCATCCTTAGTAGCAGTAAGACCTTGTGTGGGGGTATCGGGACGTGTGGCTTCCCTTAGTAAACCTAGAGCTCTCAAGGGTTTCCTTCATTAGAAAATAATCTGTGGGTGATGACTCCAGCTGTCTCAAAATGCACACTCCTGCCCCAGGTTAACTTTTCTTGGAAGAGATTCACCTTTCTTTAGGTATGCACATGCGCCTATTTTGTTTATGCACACACACCCTTTGCCGCCATAACTTTTTTTTAATGCTCAATGTGATAATGAAGCTTCTCAAGCATTCTTATGTGACTTCATATTATGTCACTTCTTTCCAAAAGGGCTGTGCTCTGTAGTTTTCAGTGCACTGTGAGTTTGATAAAGTTTTCTGTGACCCCTTTAGTTAGACTCCAGTTAATTTTGTAATGATCAAAATTCGTCTTGTGCCTAATGATAACTCGTACTCAGGAAATCCCTAAAAATTTTCACTCCTTTATCTTGCCTCTGTAAAACCCAGCCTTTGTAACTTTAGGTTGTTGAATAACAAGATTACAACTCCTGACCCCTCTCCAAAATGTGTACCAAGGACAGAGACCAAGGACTGTCACATAGCTCAGCCCCACATGGGCTACTGGGTTCCATACTATGATTGGTTATTTTCAGAGAACCCCAGTTTTGTGCAATTGGGTCTCGCCAAATGTAACTGACACTTTGTAGATTTTAAATGGTTAATATTGTCACTATGGTTGCTGCGTAATTGTGATTGGTTTTTATGTGAGGATGCTGTACCTATGTCACCTTTTCTGTCACTTCCCCTTCCCAAACCCTGTATTACCCCCTCTGTAGCCCAGCTAGGGGCTGTTTCTGTATTCTCATCTTGGGATCAGGGTTGGTCCATCCATAAATATAGATTCCTATCTTGCATTAATTGGTGTATGGTGGTCTTTAAATTTGATCTTAAGACACCCAAGACAGACATACTTCTTAACAGTTCTGCAAGATGTTTGAGGGTGGCAAAAACTTTGCAAACAAAGAAAAAACCCACCTCTCAATTATAACTGTGGTATATCACCCTCCTTTTTTGACACTGGGTCTTACTCTATAGCTCAAGCTGCTCCTGAACTTAATATGTACCCCAGGCTAGCTTTGGACTCACAGCAATCCTCCTGCCTCAGCCTTGCAAGTGGTGGGATTATAGGTGTGCATTACCATGCCCAGTTTTATGTGGTGCTGGGGAATCAAACTCAGGGCCTTCACATGGAGTTAGACCTCCAGCTCATGTTTTGGTTTTGAGATAGGATCTTCTTAAGTTTCTAAGTTGCTCAGGCTAGGTTTAAACTTGCTATCCTCCTGCCTCAGCTTCCCACAATGCTAGGATCTCAGGCCTGAGCCACTAGTCCCAACTTAATTTTTAGATTTTGAGACAGGGTCTCACTGAATTGCTAAGTTGTCCAGGCTAGATTCAAACTTGATCTCCTCCTGCCTCTGCCCCTGGGATTATATGTATGTGCTACCATGCTCTGTTTCCTTTATAACTTTGATGCCCCAAAATTTAACTATTGACAGCCTGCTGTTGCTGGCAGAAAAAGCAGCCAATCACCACATATTTTTGTATGTTATTTGTATTATATAGGGTGAAAAATCTGCGAGAACCCAAGAATTCACTTTTTACTGCAGAGGTGAACTGCTCACATGGACAGAATTAATGCCCTGTGGCACTTTTGGTGAATACACAACTCTTGATCTCATTGCAGTGGTGACAACAGGTGTCTGACACAGTGTTATGATATGTACTCCAGTTAACTTTACAGTTATGATTGAATATGACTTCTTTTACATTTGTTTATATGTCTCTGGGTTGCAAATAGCAGCACATACAATCTGTGTTGGTGTAACTTTCAATAATATTTTACTTTAATGACATTTTTTGTATTTTTATGGTAGTATATGATAAAAGACTATGAGCTGTACATATATTTTATGCACCTATGTTAAATCTAACCTTTTCTTTGCTATTTCTAGGCTATATGAGTTAGCCTGCAAGTTTTTCCAAATTGGGAAATCCCCCCACCCAAATCTGTGTATAAGTGGATTCATCCATTTCAAACTGATGTTGTTCAAGGGCCAGCTAGCTGTATTTCTATATCCAGATTTTCTCTCTTCCAGACTTGTATAACTGAACCCTCTCAAAACAGAAAAATGGGGAAATGAGCATGGAATCTCCAGAAAACCCTATTGAACATGTGAAGACTTGCTTACTGTACATAGAAAGATTGCAACATACAGCTATGAAAAGAGAGGTCAAGACTGCAAACAACCTCTTGTAGTCTAGCATTTACCACATGACTTTCTTCCTTCAAATTTCTACCTAACATGAGACAGCCAAAACGTTCTGATTTGTTGAGTCATCAGACATCATGTATAGTTAAATGTTGAGGAAAATGAAGAAATGATTCTGCTTTCTGCATCTTTGAACACAATACTTTGAAATGGAATTGGAGCACTACTGGAAAATATAAATGGAATTTTAAACCACCGTCTTTGAACAGTTTATCCTCTATGAAAAAAATAATTCCAGTTAATAATCTTAAAAAGATCCTGACAGTTCTACCTTAACTCCATGCCAGGAATTCTGAACTGGGCTTACTGTTGTCCAAACAATCCACCACTGGCAGAGTCTTCTCAACAAGCTGTCTGACATCAAGGTTTCTAGTACTAGTTCCACTAGTACCTCTCTCTGGCTTTCCCCAAAAAATCGGAGGGAAGAATTCAAGGCTTTTTGGACCAAACAGAAACTTTATTTAAAAAAAATTAAGTAGACCATTCTATGTTCTGAAGTTAAGTTGCTTATTGTCTTCTTTTATGGATAAATGCTTACCCTCTGGCCAAAAGTAACTTTTCTTTCATACATCTCAATTTGATTCTAGTTGTCCAGGTAATACGTGGCCCATTATTCCCAGATACATGTGTTAAGACAGATACACACACACACACACACACACACACACACACACACACACACACACACACACGAGGTTGCTTTATTTGAAAGGGAGAACTTGTGAAAATCACTGCTGAGATATCTGTTTAAATTCTAGGGCTTCTATATGGATATGTTTGATATTCATTTGAATGTTATGCTTCAAAAATATTTCATTTGAACTATTCAAATGATTGTTCCTTGTCTTTGTTTTTCTAGTATAATTTCATCATCAATAAATGCTACAATGGTGGGGAGAAGAATGAAGTACTAATACATATTAAAGCACAGGTGGCCCTTGTAATTACGTTAAGTGGAAGAAGCCAGACCAAACCATATTACTATGTCCTATTTATATGAAATTTCCAGAATAGGCAAACTATCAGTAGAGACAGAAAGTAAATGGGTTAGTGATTGTAAGAGACCTTGGAGGCATGGAGGGCTGACTGCTAGTGGATAGGTTTCTTTTGGGATGATGAATTGCTCCAGAATTAATGGTTATGGCTTGTAACTTTGTGAATACATTAAAAATTCACTGATTCGTGCAATTTAAGAATAAATTCTATGGTGTGTGAATTGTATTTTAATTCTTAAAAGGACTGTATCTAAAATAAAGTTTCAAATATAAATCCACTAAAAATGCAAAACCCATTATTTTTTCTTTTTCAATACTGGGGAATGTACCGACCCCCCCCCCCCCCCGCATTTTTAAAATTTGAGACAGTCTTGTTAAGTCACTGAGTTGCCCAGGAGTCTAGGTTCAAACTTGCTATCCTCCTGACTCAGCTTCCCAGAGTGCTAGTATTACAGGTATGTGGCACCATGCCAACTTTTTTTTTTTTTTGAGACAGGGTCTTGCTTGTAGTCCACGCTACTCCTGAACTCATTGTGGAGCCCAGGCTGGCCTTGGACTCACAGCAATCCTCCTGTCTTGACCTCCCCAGTGCTGTGATTACAGGCGTGTGCCACTACACCCAGTTTATGTGATGCTGGGGCATTGAACTCGGGTACTTAGTGCTTAGTCTTAGCACTTGCTGAGCAAGCACTTTAACTGCTGAGCCATTCCTCCAGCCTCACATTTTTGTCTTTTTAAAAGTAATTACATTTGCCTCCTTTTGCGAATCTGTAAAATAAATATTTACAGACTAAATGTAAAGACGAAGAAATACAGTGTGGTACAGTAGCACAAGCCTGTAATCCCAGCATCTGCAAGGTTAAGGCAGTAGTATCCTGGACGTTTTGTTGTTGTTGTTTTAAGTACTAGGGACTGAAACCAGGTCTTTCCCACTCAGCTGCATCCCAGCCCATTAATAATTTTTATTTTGAGACAGTGTCTTACAAAGTTGCTAAATTGTCCAAGATGGGCTGGAACTTGCAGGATCCTGTTTAATCAACAAGTCTGCTCAGACTAGACAGTGAGACCCTGACTTACGGGCTGGGGGGGTGGGGTAGGATGGGAAAGATACTTTTTAAATGCAGAAACCCCTCCCTCCTCTGGTCTTCCACCTCTTACCACAAAGGGAATAATTATCCTTTTTATCGAATCAGTGACATTTGTGAGAATGTACTTTAGAAAATTTTATTTATTTTGAGACAGAGTCTCACTCTGTAGCCCAGGCTGGCCTTGGACTCAGGGCAGTCCTCCTGTCTCAGCCTCCCCAGTGCTGGGCTTACAGGTCCGTGCCACCACACCTGGCTTGAATTTTAGAAATTATTAGAATTTTAGAAATTACCAGAATCCAAATGCTCTATTTCACTGCTAGAAGAAACCCAAGGCCCAGAGGGAAGAGTCTGTTTGCTGTCATCGAGAGAACTGGCAAAGGGGCTGAGAATCAAAATGAACTTTCCTGTCAGACTGACTCTGGGCGGCACTTTGCTCCTCCTACCAGCCAAGGTCCATCAGTTTCAGGAATTTGCAGGTGTGCCTCACGGTGAATTGTAAGAAAACATTGACTCCCAGCCTCCTCTCCCCAGAGGCGAGTATTTTTGCTTCCTGAGGCTTGCTGTACGGGAGGGCTCACGAGGGCTCTCCCTATTAAGAGAATCAGTGGTTGCAGAGCTGGCATTCAGAGGTTTTTTTTCCTGATAATAAGTGGTTTTCATAAGATGGGCCCTCATCTCCCCAGTTCTGTTTATACAAATCACCTGCAATCTCTCCTGACCTAGCCATTGCTCCTAATCGAGATGCTGGGACTGAACTGATTGTCCAGTCCAGTTCTAACCTCCCCAGACAGCACTACGCCTTCTTTGGATTCCCTGCAATGCGTGGAACTTGTGGACATCAGGACTCTTTCCCGCTCAATACTTGGTGCGGCAGAAGAGCTGGCGAGAAAGCCCGGAGAGCACTGCGGTGCCTTGGTCGGTGGGAGCTTCCTGATCCTGCCGACAGGTCTGCAGGAAACCAGAGTCCCGCACACTTCCGAGGCAGCTTCTCCCCCGGGGCCAGAAAACAATTTCTTCGCGGCGCGGAGGAGAGGACAGTTAGAAAGGCGCTGGGAGAAGGTGTTAACCGCGCCAGCCTGGCAGGTTCTGGTCCCCTCCCCTTCCACCAGGCGATCTCTTCAAGGGGGTGGATTTCGCGCTCGGGGGAGGGACCAAGAGCGAGGAAAGGCCAGTCGTTCAGGGAGAGCAGCGGGCGGAGGTGGAGGGCGCGGGCGGCGGGAGGTGCGCCAAGGTGCCTCGTGGGCCGGCGGAGTCGGGACGGTGCGCAGGCGCACTGGGGCCGGCCGGCTCCGGGTACAAAGGCGGCGCCGCTCAAAGCTGGGCTCTCCCCGCAGGGCCAGCGGCCTGGGCTCCCCGCGCCTCTCGCTGTGCTTCTGAGCGCGGCCGCAGTGGTCACGTACGCGGCGCCCCCGGCTTGCCCATCTCCTGCCTGGCCACCCTCGCCGGGGCCGCACACCTCGGGGTTTGATTCTGGCGCTGCCAGCGCGGCTGGCCCCGCCCCCTCGGCCGGCCCCGCCCCTCGGCCGGCCCCGCCCCGCCCCTCCGGCAACCGGGCCGCCGCGGCACTGCGCGGGGAGAGCCAGCCCGGCGCGGCGGGCAGGTTGCGAGCGGCGGCTGGAGGTGAGTGGCGCCGGGGCCGCCGGAGCCCCTTTCCCTGGCGGGGTCGGCCTGGGGGCAGGGGGCGCCGGGCTCGGACCCCGCCCCGAGCTGGGTGGGCGGACTGGGCGCGCGCCGGGGCGCACGAAGGCGGCGGCGGAGGCCGTCCCCGAGGGCTCCCGCCCGTCCGGTAAGCCCGCGTCCCGGGACGGCCGGGGGAGCGGGTCCGAGAGGTGCCTTCGGCCGCGCCCGGCCCCAGTCCGGCGCGGCGTTCGGCCAGCCTGGAGGAGGGAGCGCTGCGCCCCAAGCTTGGGGCCGCGGGAAAGTGTGTGCCGGGCCGTGGGCGGGGGCGGGGGGCGCGGGCGCCTCCTCCCGACCGGGCGCGCTGGCTGGCGCTAGGTGCGTCTGGGCCCTTTCTTAGGCGGAGGTGGGTTGGGGCGCACCTTCTCTGAGGCGACTTTCTATTACGGTGGGTGCTTTGCTCCGGAGGAGCGAGAGGCGGCCAGGACCTTTTATTTTCTAAGAGTGGCAGGTGGCCTCGGGTGGCCCTCCGTCGACTCGGAGATGGCTCCGGCCAGGGCCGGCGGGGCCGGGGTGGGGGAGGGGTGTGGCCTCTGCGGCTCTCTGGGCCTGCGGGGACCGCCCGACCCAGCCGGTCGGCGCGGGTTTCTGCAGGATCTGCGGGGTCAGGCCGAGGGGGCGCGAGCGTCCTTTAAGCGGACTTAGTCCCTGCGCGCACTGCTTTTATGTGTCAACCACGCACGGAG